>JAKGUB010000344.1:5115000-5345000 GCA_026261675.1 Hippocampus mohnikei
AATAATCAAACAAACTGTTATTGATCAACTCATCAATTAATATTATTATTATTATGCACATCCATAATTTGTCCCCGGTCAGTTGTATCACTTCTGCTTTCGACCAGGCACGAACATTTGCTCTATAGGGTTTAAACTATGAATAGCTACCTGGTCTCATTACTCGCAAGTCATTCATCTCCACATTTGCGTTACTTATTCATGTTCCAAGTTTGACATGTATGCAAATGGAACGAACCCTGCATAGGATTAGAATATTTTCATTAAGTGATCATGAATGAGTCCTTTAATTGCGATGACACCGTTGCTCGGTTGGCGCGTAGAGAGGTCAACCCCTTCCTGAGATGAATACATATTGAAAATCATCATTGACTTAAAAAAGGGCTTCGAAAACCTCACGCTTGACACTCCTGTTATGTTTGTTTCTTCGAAATGGCCAAAAATGTTCATGGGTGTATAAGGTGCATGGGATTATAAGGCGCACTGTCGCCTTTTGAGAAAATGTAATGTTTTCAGGTGCGCCTTCTAGTGCAGAAAATCTGCTACTTGCCATCAACTTTGCTCAATAAGCCACGACCCAACAATTGAAACAAAAATATCCCCCACACACACAATTAATCGGTTATGCTTAAAATAATCACTTTAAATTGATGATGTTTTTTTTTTCCTGCTGATTCACCTCGGCTCTCTTTGGGAGGAATTCATGACGCATTTAATCCGAGCTCATTTAACTTTGAAGCCCCACGCGGAGTATTCTCAGCGGGAAAAAAATTAAAAACGTCTATTCCACTTGATTTTTTTTTTGATTTCCGACGACAAATCTAAGCGAGCTAGACGACGCGGTGAAAACAATTTATCCAAGCATTCCAACCTAATCATGAGATGAAATGATTTCAAAATTAAAGGAAAAAAAAGTTTCTGTGCCTTTCATATGTCCAATTCATTAATGTGTGTCACTTCCCGTGGGGTGTTCAGCTTTGAAATAAAGCTTTTCATTTATGTAAATTACAGACTGTTAAACCGATGATGTTCTTTCAAATCATAATTCCCCCCACCACCATATTTTATACTCATACTAGCAAAACACCAGACACGTTTTCGTCGCGTTGAAGCTAGACAAAGTGTACTGAATGCAATATGTCGGCAGTATCACAAATGAGCAATGCACATTAGATATTGTCAGCATCGTTTCCTCCAGAACAGGACAAATTGGAGTACATGAGGTAAATAAATGAAGAAAAAAAACATAGTACAAGTCCCTCAGTTGATTGACTAGTTCAGAGCTCAAACTGATCCATTTTAGAATTCATGAAGTGGTTATCCTAATGAATGGCTGTTTTGGGGGGGTCCTGTCATTCCAAACAGCCATACGTGGTGAACTCACGATAGACAAAGTATCACTCCCAACTCACAGTGACTAATTGGAGCGATGCTGTGCCCCGTCATGGCACCATTATGCAAATGAGCTCCTTAAGAGTTTCATGCAAATGCACAATTAGAATAGAAAATACATTCATGCTTATGTGCATATTCAACCTGCTGCCTGCTAATTATCTTTTTTTTTTTTTTTTTTGGGTTTCGAATGCAAATCAACAAGTGCTTGGTTGAAATCTGTGCCCGACTGCTGGTCAAATAAGGCTGACATTATGAACGCTTCAAGACAATCTATTCCAACACTCCCATCCTATCTGTCAACACCAGATACCTGGCGCAACAGCTGTGTGATTGTGGCCAAAGTATTGCCTGGAGCCTGATGTCTTTTTTTGTGGTTTTTTTTTTCCTCCCGCCCTAATTACAGATAAACATACGGCCAGGGCGAGCGCCGTGAGAGTTTTATTTTAGTCTGCCCAGACCCAAAATGATAATGATTGTGGATAGGATCATATGAACATTTGCCAAGGCAACGCATTTTCACATTGCTGATTTGAAGGCGCTTTGAGCCGACTCCAAGGGCGGTCGAAAGTAAAAACCAACAGAGCAAAGAAGCCACAAAAAAAAAAAAATTGCAGGGCAAAACGAGATTATGATTATTATTATTGTTATTCAAATTGAACCTGCAAAATTCAGCTAAGATATGATAAAGAAAGCAATAAAAGGCAAAATACAGTCATACAGCTCCCTGTGATAAGAACTATTTTCAATATTTCCAGTCTAGTTCAATTTTGGAAACTGTCATTTCCTGTGGTCTGCTCACAATGAAGTTAGTTAGCGGGTTCATTAACATGTCACGCTAACCTTGACCAACTCTCCTCTCCAGAAATAAAAAATAAAAATAAAAATCTGAATCCATTTCCTATAGTCAGAAATGAAGTTCCAATACTGTCAAGATGACAGGGAAAGATGCCTGCGGGGGAAGCGGCGATGAGCTAAGAATAGCAAGTGACACCTTCCACCTGAGGGAAATAAGAAAACTTCTCCCTTTTGATAACGGAAAAGAACGTCCTATTCTCTCATCGAGTCTCCGCCGCATTGCCGCCTCCGAGACGAGATTTGTCCAAGGTCTGAGTCATTTGGGCCTTTTACAGCCACCGCAACAATCACGAGCCTCTTCGTGATCCACCCCATCGATAATTAACCTTCCTCATCAAAGGCACAATATATCCCGATTGAACGCGCACGAAAGGGGTAGCAGATGGAAAAAAATATATTTTTAAATAATTCTAGTCACTTTTGACACCATTTGATGCTCTGCATATGGAGTCAGAACACTGTCAATAGGTTTTGGCATTGCTAATAAATAAACAAGTTCTGGCACGGGAAAGGTTCCTGAAACAGCATTTTTTCCCCCCCCCTTTCAACTCCCTGGTCATCGTATTTAATTGCCTTGTTTGGACTCTCAACATAACGACGGTGTTTTGGCCTTTCAGGGGAAGCTGGCAAGAGGCCGGTGTGACATGAAATAACTGTCGGATCGCAGCTTTAAATGCAACAGGGCGTGAGAAATGAGTCGCGGGTGTTAAACTTCATACCCTTGTTACGGCTTATGACTACAGGCCGGCCTGGCTTTACGAAGGCCACACCGTAACCCGATAAAACATTATTTTGCAGATACGTAGCGGATTTTCCCGTCGCCGTGCTAATTTGTCCATGGTGCCCCGTTTGTTAGCTCAAAAGCACCTGTCGTAAACCCTTCGTATGTTTCTGGTCTTTTTCCGACAAGGTCGGTGATGCAGTGGCTCAACAGGGTCCAGTCCTTCCTCTACTGTAACGAGAACGGCTTTTGGGGAACCTTCCTGGAAAGCCAGCGGACGTGCGTGTGCCACACGGGCGTCACCCTGTGCCAGCGACCGATCCCTTGCGTCATCGGCGGCAACAACAGCTGCGCCATGTGCAGCCTGGCCAACATCTCGCAGTGCGGCTCGTGCAACAAGGGCTACAAGTTGTACCGCGGCCGCTGCGAGCCTCAAAATGTGGACTCGGAGCGCAGCGAGCAATTCATTAGCTTCGAGACGGACCTGGACTTTCAGGACCTGGAACTGAAGTACCTGCTGCAGAAAATGGACTCGCGACTGTACATCCACACCACGTTCATCAGCAACGAGATCCGCCTGGAGACTTTCTTTGACCCGCGGTGGCGCAAGCGCATGTCCCTGACGCTGAAAAGCAACAAAAACCGCATGGACTACCTCCACATGATCATCGGCCTGTCCATGAAGATCTGTCAGATGCGGAACAGCAGCATCGACCCCATGTTCTTCGTCTACGTCAACCCCTTCAGCGGCAGCCACTCGGAAGGCTGGAGCATGCCCTTCGGCGAGCACGGGTACCCCCGCTGGGAAAAGGTGCGGCTGCAGAACACCCAGTGCTTCAACTGGACCCTGTTGCTGGGCAACCGCTGGAAGACCTTCTTCGAGACCGTGCACATCTACCTGCGGAGCCGAGCCAAGATCCCCACCGGCCTGCGCAACGACACGGGCCCCGTCGACCTGGCCGACCCCAACAAGCGGCAGATCTACATCAAAATCTCCGACATCCAGGTGTTCGGCTACAGCCTGCGCTTCAACGCCGACCTGCTCCGCAGCGCCGTGCAGCAGGTCAACCAGTCCTACACGCAAGGAAACCAGTTCTACTCCTCGTCATCCGTCATGCTCCTCTTGCTGGACATCCGGGATCGGATTAACCGCCTCGCCCCTCCGTCTGCGCCCGGCAAACCCCAGCTGGACCTCTTTTCCTGTATGCTGAAGCATCGGCTCAAGCTCAACAACAGCGAGATGATCCGGGTCAATCATGCCTTGGACATGTACAGCACAGAGATACTCAAACAATCCGATCATCTGACTGCAAAACTGTGTTGATCGCTTCCGAACGCCAATTTAAGGACGGGAGAATGACACGGAAGCGCGCTCGCAAATGAACCCAACCTCCGGGGCGGCCTCTTATTGACTCTCATTGACTTCTTTTGCCTTTTTCCTTTTTTTGGGGGGGGGGCCTTTTCTGCCTTTTTGATGTGACGCAAACTTTGTAAAAGCATATTTCGTTTAAAAAAAAAAAAAAAATGGGGGCGGGGGAACGGAAAAGGCGTCCATGAAAGGAAGACCTGAATCGGAACTAACGTTAAAAGGACTGTAACATACCCGTCCAAGCATGTCTGTCATTTCCCCAAAGAACTTTAATGTCAGCGAGAGAGAGAGTAAAAAAAAAAAAAATACTTGTGATAAAGAGGCCTTGACTGGAAGGTTGTATCTGTAACTGCCATTCTTCTTTACCTGGGAAATTGAAAAGAAGAACAAACATTTTTCACAACAAAAAAAGCAAAAAACAGGCAGACCAGATATCCTTTTATTTCCTCTAACGTGCAAAATAAAAATGTTTCTATACACCCGGAGAATTGAGAAACGGCTCGAGAGCGTGTAATGTAGTCAACACATTTATTATTATAGAGTCTTTATTACTTTTCCAAGCCTCGGCGACTCGGTGAGTTATGAAGCACTCGGTCACTGTTCTGACATGTAAGGCACACGCAGCAGGCCGGGAATTGATCGTCACGTCAAAGAACAAAAAGCCAGCTGTTTATAAATACACAGACGTAGACCGTGTATGTGTGCGTGCGCGCGCGTGTGTGTGGATGTCAGCGCATACCTTTTTACTTTTTTTTTGGCTTGCTAATTGAATGTGTCCAATTTTTCAATTCAGAGTACTTTTTGCGTGTTTCCAATTTTTATTTATTTATATTTGGGGGGAGGGGAGGGGGGGGGGTTCTCGTGGTTTCACAAGGCAGTGGCTTTCCTGGCTGCGCGAGTGCATCATTGTCGTGGATTTAACCGTCGATGCTAATTTTGTACTGCTTTGCGTAAAATGGACAACCAAACGGACAAAAAAATATATATATATCTATATATATGGTAAAAATGTTGTGATTGCTGGTTTGTGGAGCTTTTTCTTGGGCACCAAAATCTTTAGCGAGCGTTCACCGATCAGGCACGTTGACAAAACAAAGCCATAGATGCCCCCGCCACCCGCCACCACCACCACCTCTGCCCCAAGATCAACGTAATGTTCAATCCCGTTTCATTTTACACACACTAAAAGACGTTTTGCTTCTCTCTCGGTTGATATGAAACAAAAAGCACAGCGAACGATATATTGGCACTCTCACTGGATTTCAATGTTTTGCTGGGAAAAAAAATACATACTCAAACGTAAAATCTTCAAGTACATTTTTAATCCGGAATCCTTTCACCAGCACCAGTGATTTGTTTCTCGATGAAACCCCTTCCCTACATGGTGTGGGGGTTTTTTTGTTTCTTTGTTTTGTTTTTCTTATTTATCCCGGATGGCTGTGTGTATATAATCCCACTTGTTGAACATGGAAATGATATCAGCGCTTCTCTCATGTGTTTTGCTGGTGAAACCTGTTGACATGGTGTCTTTATTATTCTATTGGCACAAAAAAAAAAGGAAAAACTGTGTAAGACCCCAGTTGCAGACCAAATTTTTTTTTCAGATGTTATTTTTATTTTGGTTAACTTGCTATATATTGCTGCTTTACTGCTAAGTGTGACACTAAGTCTTGTGGACGTTGCAGAGGCACATCTTCCAAATCTGGATTTGGAGATTTTAATCACTCCTTTTTTTTTTTTTTTTGTCTGATTCGCTATTCATAATATTTAAAGTGGACATAACTTGGACAACTGACATTGAATTCTTTGTATAGGCACAGTTTGGGGTCTCTGGTGTGCCTATCCGGCTGTTAGGTGTGAAATTACACCGCCACGTCAATCTTTTGTGAGCTAACTATTTCTGAAATGTCTCTGTGAGCGAGCCTTTTAGATTTTTAGCTGAATTTTCATCATTCAAATTCCACGCCGATTTTCTGCGCCCATGACTGGGCAGGGAGAGCCGCCATTTTACGAATGACGGATGGACTGAACGGAAATATTGTCATGTCAAAACTGAAAGCTCAGCAGAGGTGGAGTGTTAGCGCACATTTGTGTTAGCTACACGTTAGCGCGCTAGAGAAAAGTCATTTAAGCTTTTGTCAGAAAGGCTGGAAAAAAAACCAATGTGACAAAATTATTGACAAATATTCATCCCTGTCACTGACCTAAAGAGACCTTGGAACTGTTTTTAACGGTGAAAAAAACTGAGTAACACGTCACCGTTAGCGTCACCTTCTCAGCATTGCTTTCCTTTTATCGCCCTCAGTGTGAATTGCTGAATAGCCGAGTTCCATTTACGCTTGACTCATTTAGCATTTCAAGCGGTAGAAATGTCACTGTTAAAATTAAAAGTACAAAGACGTTCCGAAAAAGGTTACCCCCTTCCGTGCCCCCACAACAAATGTTACACTTTAAGTGTCACGTCATATTTGTTCATTCCGCTCAGCGACGAATTCTCAGCTTAATAGCATGCTAATATGGACATGGTAGAACGTGGCATAACATCGCAAGTGCATCATTTTTGCATGCTAACAATTAGAATCTTTTATATTTTAGTTGAAGTTGAATTTTCCGAACCCGAAAGCAGTTTCCTCCCCATCTTTTAATTTATTGTAATCGTCTACGCGTTTGATATTTTCTTTGGGCTTTCATGTTTACTGACTGACTGTTTGTTTTTCTTTTTTTTTGTTTTTTTTTTAAGCTCACGGATGCTTTCGTATTGCGGGTGAATTACTGCTGAAAAATGTGCCTGAATGCCTCCAATGAGTGGACTTCAGAGCAGAAATCGACGCCAGTCTAGGCTTGTTAAAGATGCGCTAAAAAGTCCCCGATGTTGCACTCGATTGGACAATTCCTGAGAAACGCTACCGTATAATCCTTTTATTTTAATGTCGTCATTATAATTATATAAGTGCCTGTTATTTATCCCTTTAACATGTTTAGAGCTGGTCACAAAAGTCTCAGTCAATGACAATCTCCTCTCAAGGAGGTTTTGCTATTTTTTTCCCCTCCAATTCTACACGATACATTTTAACGTACTATCCTGTTGCAGTAAAGTAATTAATCCGGTGTATTAGTTCAACATATTGGGTGGTTCTCATCAGGGTTGTCACACTATGAGACTGTTTTTACGTTATCGGGATTGTTGGTTTACTTTTCGAGCCCCTGCAAGGTCCGTACAACAAGGACATGTTTCTGGTGTTGATTTAGTTTTATATATATATATATATATATATATATATATATATATATATATATATATATATATATATATATCACAAACTGACAGCGTAAAACCATTCTTACAATGGTGCAATTACGATCACTTACACTAACCTTGTTGCAAAAAAACCCAGCTATTTTTCCACATTCATGGGGGCGAGGTTAGTCGTCAAACTTTAAATCGAATGTTAAAAAAAATATATCAACGGGAACGCCAAGATCACCGAATAAATTCAAAGTGATCAATTGTCATTTTCAGTTTTGTGCCCAGGCAAGAACAGTTTGCGAATGTTCCGCTACTTGCGATGTATACAGTCGAGCTGATTTAACGGCAGTCATTTACACGTCTCGCATCATGCTATGTAGTGTTGCTTACATGTACCCATTAAATGTGTCCGAAGAAGAATTTCACACCTAAGACCTTGCCAGTGTAATGTTTTTTTTTCCTATCTTGTTGAGGTCATGATATCAGCTTCTTTCAATGAATGTTTCATATTATATTCTATTTCTCATTAAAAGGCTATATTTAATAGTATTTGGCACGCTTGTTTTATTGTTTATCTTTGTTCTTTGGAGAGATTTGGGATTTATTATTTTTCAATTATTAAAAAAATAATAAATATTACAAGACCGAGTTGGCCGTTGGCATGAAGGTGAACTTGAGGGCTTGTTTCCTGGTGCACTTGTTAGGTCGCATTTAAAAATGTCTTGCTCTGACGCTTTGTTTTGCAGTACTTTGGACTCAATTTGACAAAAGTGTTCCCACTTGAGTTTATCCTGAAATGTATGTTGGTTGTAAAGGCTAAGCACTTTCCAGGAAACACCATGTAATATGACTTGTAAGTCACGTGGACTGTATTGAGTATTGTAATGTTACCTGCGGAGTCCCGCAGGGATCGGTACTCGGCCTTTACTGTTGTGTCACTAGCTGGTACCACTTGGAGATATCATATTTAAATATGACATTGGCTTTCAGCGTCAAGCCTACGTTACTCGTCTATACATATCGTTACAACCTACAAAATTGTTTGTACAAAAATGTTATCGCATGTTTAAGAGAGTGGGGCTCGGTGGCCAGGAGCGAAGTAAGGCTTCCGCATCCTGAACGCCTGAGGCGGCACGTCATATCATCAAATGGAAGCTGGTTAAACTAACAGTGAATGTTTTTTGTTTCTCATGCAGTGTAATCTGACCATCCAATGCAGCTCGGTCACCCTGGAAATCTCTCCGTACGCCTCCTCTTCTCCAGGTGTCTTCCTTTGTCAAACCTTTTTGGGGGCAGAATTCTTCCTTGGCCTGGATGGGGGAGTTTCGACCAGGGGATGCCACTGAGAAGTGTGGATTTGTGAAGCCATTTGAAACTCTTTTGTGTTTCAGGGTTATAAATATAAACTTGACTTCAGTCGAGGAACTAATCAGATAGTTAAGACGGAGAAAGGCTTTTTTTGTAAGAGGCTGCTGCTTCAATTTCTTTATGGCATCCTTTTCATGGAGACGCACGTCCGTTCAGCCTGGAGCTGGAAGGACGAGGAAGTGCGAAAAGGGGCCTTTAAAGGCAACCCATTGTCCTCAAGCATTTGAGCACTCCACTTGAGGAAGAAAAATAGCACCTGCTTTTCTTGCCAGCCATCAGTCCAGCCCGTGTCTCAAAAGGAGTCCCTTTGCACCAGCCACCCACCCACTCAAAAGGCTTTTAAAGCGAAATAAAGTTTTCCATTTAAGTTGAGTGGATTGGCCAACATGGGGAAGCCGTGATATTTGTTCCAATCTCTTTAAAACGGTTACATTTGGAGTCGAACCCTTTTGTTGCATTAGCTTTTTTTCCTCCCATCTCCCACCGTCAACAGCCAATGAACAACACACATGAGGTTTCCCGCTGTGCCTTTTAACCCTAACCGAGCTAATTGACTCGCTATTGTTATCTGAGCACCTCA
Source organism: Hippocampus mohnikei (assembly GCA_026261675.1). Taxonomy (NCBI): domain Eukaryota; kingdom Metazoa; phylum Chordata; class Actinopteri; order Syngnathiformes; family Syngnathidae; genus Hippocampus; species Hippocampus mohnikei. Next base: position 5,124,536 of record JAKGUB010000344.1, read on the forward strand.
AGTGAGCCTTAATCAATCTCTCCTTTTTCTTCTCCCATTGATGCAGTCGGCTGTATCGCGGTTTATTCGGTTGCCGACTAGGTGCTTCGTCCCCTCAAGATAATAAAGAAATAGGTCCCTCAAATAGACACCATCCTTTTTCAGGAAAAAAAACCCCAAAACATTTATGACCCACCCCACCCCCTTTTTTTTTCCCTGAAATGTTCTCACGGTATACTTTACTCCTCTCCAACAGCAATTATCTTGAAACTTGAGGAATTAAGTTTGGGAAAGTTGTTTCCTTTAGGAGATGTCTCTTTTTTTTTTTTTTTTTTTTTTTTAATTGGCCGTGTCGTTCCAATCGCCGGAGGTGTCGAGACGGCGGATGTCTTTCGTTTTCCGAGCAAGTCAACTGAGGTTGTGCGGGCATCTGTGCACACAGAGTGGAATGGTGTCAGGACTTTTAATGTTATAGGATTCGCCATTGTATGTTTTTGTTTTATGTGCTGAGCCTCGCTAACATTTCACGAGGAGGGTGGAGGGGGGGGGGGATGAGGGCTGACCTTAGCAGACGTTAAGATGGATCGTAATGGAAGCTTTCAATTTTATTAGCTGGGAACTTTGGAAAAGCTGTCAGCGCTTACCCCGTCATAAAAAGCTTCTGCCAGCATTGGCCAAAACAACAACATTCTTGTGATCTATGATGAAGGAGAAGTCTTCATTTGTCATGCATTTTTGGAATCATATTTTTTTGGTCATGTGAAAGTAAAGGAGAGCGCAATAAAGAAACAAGACAATAATGAGAAATGCTGGAGAACAAAAAGTGAATGACACAAGGCTCCCCAGAACATAAACGTGGATCTGCACATGGTGGAGCAACCGCATGCCGGTCGACACCAGTGATGCCAAGTCCTCATTATGTAAGATCATCTTTCAGTCTTTCATACCGTAAACGTACCCGAGAGACTATAACAGGCTTCGATGCTGCTGCTGCTGCTCATTAGAAAGGGAGTTCAGACGCGGTCGGAAGTTAGCGTCTTCATGCCTGTGTGTCAACAGTCCAGCTTAGGGACATTTGTGCCATCAGCCTCTCAGTCCAGATGCATCACAATTACTTCCTTGAGACTAATTCCAATATAGAAAAGGCTTTGGAGCGTTATGGGAAGAGCACAAAAGCTGCAAATAGCCGAGCTTTATTTCTTTGAGAAAAAAAACAGAGGATGGGTTCCAAAAAAAAAAAAATGCTAATCGCTGAATTTGTGGCAGGTTCGAGTGTTCAAGAGGGACAGTCTGGGCCGTTTTGCATTCTGAGGTAGGGGTGAAAAGATCAAGCCATGCGACGGGTGCTTCCACAGCCACCACTCTGGAAATTATGATTTTTTTTGCCCTCCTTAAAATTGACCAAAAAAAGGAACACCTCCATGTCCTTTCCCTGCGCTCTCTTCCAAAGGACGGCAGCAGGGCGGAATAGGATTACGCGGAGGCATTCATCCCTTTACGAGGATGTGGAAGGGAATGAAGCCAAGAGGAGGGGCGGCCCGAGACCAGAAAGTCGTTATTTCATATTGGAAAGGGTCACTGTGCTACTTTTACTAATAAGGACTTGTGTCTGTTTCAGGGACAAGCTCCTCCTTGGGGGTTGGGGCGAGCTCTCCAGGCGCTAAATGCCCAATTAACCTCATGCGGCCCACGCACATTTTTTTTTTTTGCAAGTTTAAGTGATTCCCGAATGGCCAAAGGTAATTTTGGAATTTAACAGGACGGCACGCTCGCCCCGTTGTCAAACGGCGCTCGAGTCCGCCGACGCTAATCGATGAGCTCGGCCTTATTTAAAATGCGACGCAAACGCTGCTCTGGCCTGTGAGTGTGGAGATAACCATCGAGGATTATTTGAGTTGGGACACAATATCGGATCCTTATCTCGAATGAACTTACAACCCTGGCTACTTTTAAACGCTAACTCTCGCTTGGAACACGAAACCAGGTCTGAACCTGGAATTGAAACGACATTGATCTTTTAAAATTGAAATGTGTCAATTTAACCCCGTCTTGAAACCCTCAAGCAAGCTTGAAGCCCTGATTTTGTTTGAAACGCTTCATACTGTCTTGGGAACCTCACCCAGATTCAAAACCTGAATTTGGAGTCTTAGTTTGAAACCTTTTGTTGAAATCCTAACCAAGGCTTGAAACCCAAACTATTGTGCTACTAAAGCCATTATGAAGCCTGAAACCTTCATTTGAAACCCAAACCGTTTGAAATCTTTTCCATTGCTTGGCTTGAAACCCTATTTTGAAACAGTAACAGCCACTGAAGACCTTAACCCCGATTGAAATCCGGCTCTGAAACCCTTTATACTGGCTTGAAGCCGAATTCGAGCCCTGACCCGTGTTTCCAACACCAACCTAAGCTTTAAACCAAATTTGAAATCAGAGAACTGTCTCGAAAAGCCGCCTTTCAAACTGAACACTCGCCCCAAATCCTCGACCCTTGATTTAAACCATTCTGTCAAACTTTGGCACTGGTTTGAAACCCCAATTTGAAACACTGACCCTGACTTGAACTCCGATTTAAAACACCGGGTATTGAATCACTAACTCTTGCTAGAAACCATCATATGAAACCCCGCCTCTTGTTTGAAACCATAACCCCCGTGCAAAAAATGCGATTTCCATGCGTGCGCTTCGATGTGATGTGACGCACACGGAAGCGGTAACTTTCCACTCGGCCATCTTCGGAGGGGCCGGGCCGGCTGCCGACCCCCCTTGGGACCGCACGCAGTTTTGCCATCTGCCGCCAAAATTGAGCAGGTTTAACGCGGGCCTCTCGCTGTTGCCGCCAACGGGCAGGAAACGGCGCTACTGCCAGTCACTGAAATAAAAAAAAATAAAATGAATAAAACACTGCTGACTAGGCAGCGAACGCGCAACGTGAAATAGCCGCTATCTGTCATTTTTCAGATTTTAAATCGGGTGTATGCTCTTCAGCCGACAGTATAGCTGCCGAGCTTTCTCAAACTGAGGGTGGGTGTTTATCGGCACATCAAAGGGTTTTCTCATTCCTCATCAATCCAGCACGAAATGTACTCAGACAATAAAATCGCACTTAGAAATCCTCATTTGGAACCCTGGATTGGAACTAAACCCAATCCAAATCTGCCCCCGCCCCTTTGAAAATGTCACCGAGGTATCAAACCCTTATTTTATCCTTATTTTATCAAACCCTATGTTGAAAACATCCCACCCCATTCTAAAACCCAAATTCTAGTTCCTAACCCCGATTTGAAACCGAACCGGAACCCGTAAGTGTGTCTTAAAAGCCCAACTTGAAAACCTATCCAAGGCTCGAAATTCGAATTTGAAACCCTGCACTCCGGTTTGAAACGCTGACGTGAAACCCGAACCTAAAACGCTCATCCTGAACGGATAGCACACTTTCAAACGGCACATTTGAAACCCAAACCGTGGCTTCCAACCCTTTACCTGTCTTGAATCACATTTTGAAAACAGAACCTTGGATTGAAACCCTCGTTTCCCTTCAATTGTTCCAAACCCAGGCCGGAGTGGCTCAATTCCAACGCTCCGCCTTGTATGAACCCCTCGCTGTAAACCAGAAATGTGGCTCAAAGTCGTCCTTTGACGCGCTACCCCGAAACCCGAACCCTGTCTTGAAACCCTAATCGAGCGACGCAGCCCTTTCGTCCGGCACGGCTCCCAACGTTGCCTTTCCATTTCCTTCTCAAACAAACCTCCCGTCGGCCGTATCTCCCATCCCCATCGATCGCCTCTTGTTTCTCATTCTCCGGCCTTCCCTCCAACTCCCTTTCGATGCGTTTTGATGTGATTCTTCACTCGCCTAAGTAAGAGTGAACCAGCCCAGGGGGACGGGGGACGGGGGGGTGGAGGCTTTCCATCAAAGTGGCTGCCAGGGAGACAAAGAAGCTTGGCAGCCCCCTTTTGCTCGCTGCAAATGCCCTCAAAAAGGGACTTAACTGGCAATGCCACCTTTGATCAGTCCGCCATGACTTTATTTCCCGCGGCACCGCCGCCACTGTCGGGGGGGGGGGGTGACTGACTGAGTGATGCTGCGGCTTTTCTGCAACGCGGCATCGAAAAGCATCTTAGTATCAAAACAGCCGCTTTGCTTTTGGGATGAAACTTTTGAGATGAATCTGTCGGCAAGTTATTGCCGTCAAACTCATGAGATGAGCAACTTTACGTTTAATTTGCGTTTTTTGGATTCTTTGAATCATAGATCAAATGGAGGCTTGTTGTTGTTTTTAACCTTACCAAGGCAATCGATATTTTGTAAAAATCTTGTTTAATTTGTGTCTCTCTCATGACAGTCTGTAAAAAGGAGTTGTCTAAACTTTAAACGTGCTGCCTTTAAAGGCCCCCCTCCTCCTCCGCACTTAGCTGTCAATCTTCAATGATCACCCTTTTCTCCCCACCGGGACAATTTAAATTGACGATGAAGCAGACCGAAGTTGACGTCTCTGTGGGGTGCGTTCAGAAGCAGTTTGGATGGAGGGTCCGCGTTTTTATTTATTTATTTTTTTGATACGGCAAGGTCGAGCAGCGGTCGAGGCCGCCTGCTGCCCGGGCGCAAGGACGAGGGCGGCCTTGCGGAGCTGAGCCAGTCAAAAAGCCAAGTTGCCGACACAGACCTCTCGCCTCGTTCCCGACCGGCAACTTTTCCCTGCGTCTCGCGGGCTCTCTTGTAAAGGACGAGGCAGGCGAAAGGATGGCGATGGTGGTGTGTGTGTGTGTGTGTGTGTGTGTGTGTGTGTGTGTGTCCCTCCCCCTCCATCTGGTGCTGCACGCCGCTGTCAGGATGTCAGCCGGCACACCCATAATGAAGGGTGTCATCAAGGTTACCGCATCCTGGAACGTTGCCTGCCTCCTGCTCTCCCCTTCTTGCTTCGCATCCCAGTCACCACTTTGGCTTATCTCATGTGACACAAATATGTATTTGCTAAGTGGGATGTTGATATTCTTATAATATTGTCTGGAAGTCGATACGTCTACGGGGAATAGAATGGACCGGGGGTCATCTGCTGCTCCCTCTCAAACTGCAACGTTTGCTTCGGGGAGCGTGCATACGTATTTTGGAGTCATATCATATCATATCAGGCCACTGAAAACCAAGACGACTGAGCGCCGGTTGACAACGGACAAAATGAGCTCGGGACATATTTTCAGCACAATTAAACCAAAGCGGTGGTCGTTATAACGGATGCCAAATCGTCTCCTCTGATGCCGTTCCCCCAAGCCGCGAGCTCTCATCTTGCCCCCCACTCCCACTTGTCCCTGAGATCTCCCAGATGACAGCGGGCCAGTTGGCTCCCAGTTTACAACCGCTCAAGTTGCCCAACTAGGCCAGACTTTACGATAGCCGGCGCTCCAGCCTCGAAAGCCAGCAGTCGAGCCTCTGTTCTCACGAGCGTTCGGGTAAGTAAAAAAAAAAAAAAAAACAGTTGTTCCATTCCGTGATTTCCCTTGTGGGGTCATTGCGTTATAGATGTCAACCGCCCTGGTCTTGGACAATCTTTCTTGCTTGATCCCAAAGTCGTTAAACACAATCGGAACCCCCAGTACAAATATTGACTTTCCCTGCGGCCGAGCCGTCATTGGCAAAGTCTTGCTTCTGCGTGGATCTCCAGAGATGTCTTCCTCGATGCCGCCAGACATGAGGTCAATCATTTTCAAGGGTGGCAATAACATCACGCTCTGACGCTGCCGCTGAGTTCTTTTGTTCAAATACCAAAAAAAAGTTTTTATCATCGTCTTCTTGGCTTTGACATTCTTCTCCCAAAAATTTGACTCTTGTAAAATGTCATTTGCCACAATTGCAACTTGTGATGATACATCATGTCGTCTGGTTGTATTTAAATGTATCACCATAATATTCAGACGTTTTTTTTTTTTAATTCGCGTGACTTTTTGACTTCATTTTCGGAATACTAGTGGTGTGACGAGCGTGATGTTGTTGCCACCCTTGAGAACGACTGACCTCGTGCCTGGCGGCATCGAGGAAAGGATCTCTGGAGATCCACGCTGAAGCAGGACTTTTCCAATGACGGCTCGGCCGCGGAGGAAGTCAATAATCGACTGTGGAGACACTCGGTTGAGAGGGAGAGGGAGCGCTTCCGATTGTGTTAAACGAATCCGGGATAAAGCAAGGATGATTCTATTTCCATTTTAAAAATATGTTGTGGTGTTCTCGTAACATTTTGACTTCATTTTCTGAATATTGCAGGAAAGTTGAAATGTCATCATTTGCTTTTCAGCTCAGCCCGATGAGTTAAAAAAAAAACAACTCCTCTTGACTAATTCCTCAAATGTGACAATCCTGATCGAAAATGTCGTCACGATATGAAGAATGGACATTCAGAGGGGAACCAAGGGCTATTTTCCTACTCCTTGATGATGAATGAAGAGGTGTGTCTCAATATACTATTTGTCCAAGAACATGTTTACTCGAATGAATGCACGATTCATCCATCACATAGGATGAAAAAAAACAAAAACACACAACTTCCGGCGGACAAAACCTGAGCAAAAAGTGCATTTCAGTTGGGAATGACCACCGAGCCCTTTCACTTCTCACCAAACACATTCTCTCCCAGGCACTATACTCCGGCCGGGGATGACGGCTGCCGTGACGTTCGGGATCACCCGAAATAGCGCTTTTGTGAGAGAGCGGAAAGTGGCGTTGATACCCGAAGCGCGAGACGACCATTTTTGTCCCCCCCCCCTTTGACCTTGTCATGCGGCGAAGAAAATACACTTGTGCAGAGCTTTTAAAGAGTCATTACTGTCACAGGCGAATGTGTGAAAAACGGCGGACCGTGACTTTGAAAAGCTGCCGCGACCTTGGCTGGATTTGGGATCTGCAGAGTGAGGCGAGAATGACGCAAGGAGACGAGGCAGGCCAACGATTTTAAGTTTGTTTGTTTTTTTTTCTGTTGGGATGTACTGTAATCCCTTTTTTGTGGGTGGGTGCATGTGCCGCATCCCCCCGCCCCTCCCTCCACACCCTCCACCGAAGTGATTTTCTCTTTCTTTCTTTTTCACTCGATACACTGCCTCAGCACATGGCGGCACGATCAGCCTTGTGCTGCACGAGGGCATCTCGCCGGCGCGATCCAGCCCCCCCCCAGCCCCCTCCCTCCATGCATCCACTCGATGATGAGAGGCAAGCCCGCAAAGCCTCTTTAGGGGCTCGCCGCGGACCGAGCGAAACTACTGAAGACCACTGAACTGTCGCCCAAGCGTGCCGCCTTCCATCACGAGTGGCTCGCCGGCGACAACTCGTCTCGCTTTGATTTGAAATTGGAAATCGCAAAGTGCAACCCTTGTGTTTATATACACTGTATATAAATCAGCCAAATGATTCGATCTCATACTCGATTGAGATGTAGCTCGTCCTTCTTCACCCCCCCCCAAAAAAAAACCCAAAAGAGATTAGCATGAGCTGTAGGAGGAATATATTAATGGAGGAGCGAGAGCTTTGTGGCAGCGAAATCCGTGGCCTAATGGACTGTATTGACCACATTAATAAAATAGAATGTCTTCCTAATGTCCTCGCCTAAGTGCATTAGATTTTTGCCTCGACGACGACACTGCTGTTTGTTTGTCCGAATGGCAGCCAGATACACTCCAAACATGCGGTTATTGCTAGCTGCCCTCCAAAAGTGAAGCCTGATGCGTTGGCTACCCAACCGCAATAATAATAATGATAATAATAATAAGAATAAGAATAAGAATAATAACTACAGGTGTGAGCAGTTACAAAGGCCCCTTGCAGTTCCAGGCCACATTGGCGTACAGGCACATTGGAATTGCTTTTTTTTTTTTTTTTCCTCAAATACCACAATAAAAAAACAAAGAAATCATTTAAAGGCACCAGCACTAAAAGCCTGAATTGATCTGAGTTAGCGGATAGTAACGCGGTCTCTTGCTAATTGTGCGTGTCTGTGTTTGTGTGCACGTGCAATTTAGTACTCTCATTAGACGAACAAAGACGTAGCAGCAACTAACCTTCCTTGGCAGGTGTATAAAAATAAAATAAAAATCCACTGCTTGTACATTCATTGGAAAAGAGCGTACTATACTCGTGAATCCGTTGTGTGTTCTCCTCCAGAGGCTCCAATCTGGGAGCCGATGACATTTCTGATATTGGGCTTTGTATCCTTGCAGTTTAGGTCATCGGGGTCAAGAGTTTTATTTCTTTATTTATTTTTTTACTTCCAAAAGTTTGCCGCATACATTGTCAGTGAAGGTGAAGGCGCTTGAAGGATAGTAGCCTGCCTACTGGCAGAGAAAAAACCCGAATAAAGTAAAAAGAAGATTTCCAGTGGGCCAAAATAGAAATTTCCAGTCGTCCCCGTTCAAAGAGAAAAGTCTGTTTTTTTTTAGTAAGATGGAATATGTTTGCAGTCTTATGAAGACAAACGCACTCTGCTCAGCTAGGGCTGGGTATTGTGTATTGTTATTTACTGAATGTTCACATCTCTCTAAGGGAGCAGACATTGAATCTTGGTTCAAGGGAGCGAATCCTAATCATTATTTTTCAAATATGACTTTGATTGATATGTTCATAGGAAACAATACAGTGAGGATAAAACATCAACGGAGTGATGTTTTATAAATAAATACATGGGACAAAAAGATAAGTGCAATGCTTAGGAATAAAAATGCAAGAGGCTTGAATTTGTCCTCTTTCCAAGGTCATTGTGTACTTCACAAAAAGAAGAAAGTGCTCAAGAATAAAGTGCTTACCATGCAGCGATGAATCGGTGGCTCATAATATTATTCGGGTGAGGTGCCTAAACTTGTCCAACTTCCGATACGTTGGCATTTCAATCACCATCAACAAATCAATGAACCATCTTCTACTCAAAAGCTGTCCTGATGTTAAGTCTGAAGCAATGCTACAAAACGTCCTTGATGGTAATATTACAATCTTTGGTGGCAGGAAATGGAGTGAATGAGTTCAATGTACTTCCTGTGTGGAGAGAAATCAGCGTCAGCTTTGGAGTTAACGTCCAAAATGGTAACTTTATCTATGTCCCGATGTTGCATCAATTTTGTTGCATTTATTTTGGACAGCTGCTGCAACATCCACTTTGTCCAGCTGCTATCTTTCTGCTAACCTTTAAACCACCATAAATATCGAACTAAATGATGCTGAAATTTCTGCTTCCCCTGACTTTTCATTTTTAATCTGCTCGGCTCTTTGCCCACAAGCTACTGTCATGAAGTTGATGGTTTCTCCTGCAGTAATTAAAGGTTACTGTTGCAGAAGAAAAACACATAATTGCTATACTAATGCATAAATAAACTTTGAAAAGCATGACAAAAAAAATGAAGTGGGGGGGGGTTAGAATTACCAGGCGTTCTCCATTTTTCTTGTGCGGAGCGTGCCTGTTAAGTGATGTTTCGTTGCACGAAAGTGTAATGACAATAAAGATCCATCCATCCAGCTTGTACAAAACATCATCGAAGGGTTCATTCTAGTACCTTAACATTATTAGCAGTATAAAAAGATCTCAACCTGATTCAAACAATGAAAAGAACTTCTTGTTACTGTAATTCTAAAATGAAGTCGATCGCGAGAGGGCTGTCGAGGAAAAAAAAAACAAAGATTTGTGTGTCATCTCTGTGCACGTTACACATTTATTTGTTGTGCCGATGCACACCGCACCCTAATCATCCGATCAATCTTACTTTCATAAAAAGTATAGAAAAAAAAATTCAACAATCACCTTTCACCTGCGGTGGCGCGTGTCAGCTACGTCACCGGAAGTTGCGAGCGCTCATCAGCCTGCAATTGCACCTTGCGATCGGAGCCGTTGCGCCATCGCTTTTATTTTTATATGATCAAGTTTGTTTCGTGTCCAATTCACCGACGGCACTCGCAAGGAATTACAATCCGGATTGTCGAGAGGAGCACTTGAAAACGCTACGCGGGAGCTACGAAAGTGAACAAGCGCCTCAAGTCTCCTACGAAGGTAGGCAGCGATTTTCCTTTTTCCACACTCCTAAACACTTGTTGTCCACGTTATTTGTCTGTTTCGCTGTTGTTGTGGTTTGGCTGTTGCTCGTCGCGGCCTGCGTGTGGAAGGAAATGCGTGCGGATGCGATCGGGGGGGCTTTGGTCGATCTTTGGTCAAAAATGTTTGTGCAGCGCTTTTTCGAGAGATTTTGGATTTCCAGATCAGGTGATCAGGTGATCAATCATCCCCCCACTGGCTTATGCGTGAGACAAACGCGATGAGAAGATGCTCTCCTATACCGCAGCGGTTGCTTTGGATCAGATTGTATTCTTTGGCATTTGCCTCTTGTTGTATATGTGAATTGCTCCATGTACAGCACTTTGTATGCGGCGATGGCTGTTTGAAAGTGCTCTAGAAATCCAGTTGAGTTGAGATTCGGACGGTGGAACTCTCCAACAATGAAGGCTTCGCAATTGTTTCTCCCGCCCGAGCTCGCGCCACCTCCTAATGCAGCCGTGACCGCTCCTTACCTCTCAGGCCGGTCTGAGAATACCGTGACCTTTCATTGCAAAGCCCTCCCCATGCACGGAGATCATTGGCACAGCTTAGGGATTTGTCCGAGGATCGGTGGGGGGGCGGGGGGGAAGGCAGCCTGCTTAATGCCGCCGCTGGAGCGATGTTTAAAAGAGCCCCCGGGGGCTTGACAGCAAAGGCCCTTTTCTCTCAATTAGATTGATTTTAAAGCCGGTGGGCTTAACCTCCCCAGAAACACAATTTGCCTCCTTTGGCCGAGGACGTCTGAGGCAATCTTGACGCAGGGCGCTTTTGGACAGTTCCACTTTGCATGCCAAGACCAACATGCAATTTGCATGAAGAAAGGCAAAGATTTGAGGCATTTATTTATCAGCGTAAACCAGCACGTTGTTGTTGTTGTTTTTTTTTTTTGGGAGGGGGGGCATCTTTCAAGTGTAACAATGAACAAAAGCAAAACAGCAATCAGGAAATCGCAGACAAGGACAAATAGTTTTCGGTGAAAAAGGGGATGTTGGTTTAAGGAGCGAAACAGCAATTCTCAGTCCAATTACTATTGGGCTGCAGTCGCACTTTTTTTTAAGGCCATCAAATAACCTCAAACATGAGCACTTTTTGTTGTCGTTTTCAAAAAGCTTTTTCTACAGAGGACAGTGTTGTAAAATTGACCCAAAAAATGGTCATTATGTAAAAAGCAGAACATCGGCGAGGTCCAGGCGTTTCTCCGAAACCATCTTTGGAATATCCTTCTTTGCGTGCCGAGAAACGTTACAAGCACAAAGGCACAACGCCATGTTGCGCCTTTTTTCGTTTTTATGTCTCCATGCCATATTTAAAACTGGAATGCTTTTTGCACCTTGGTACGTTTTTCACTTATATCTTTTTCATGTTTCCATGGAAACTGTCACACTGTCGATTTTCCATCACTTGGATTTTGCAACCCATTTGCATTTTTTTGGCTCAGTGCAGTCCGCTATGTTAATTTCACTGCTGTAATCCAATAAACATCCACTGAATTGAGATCTCACCCAAAGATGTTTTTTTTTTCTCCCCATAACCTGCTCCGCTTTGGTACGAACATGGCCTCCTAAAGCGCCAACTGAAATGTCACTGAAAGGATTTCCTCCGCGCCTTGTCTTATCACGGGACAGGTTGGCACTCATTTCCTGTCTCTTCAAGCCGTCGTTTCCAACTCACGGTCTAATAGGGCGAAAGGACCGCGATGATAAACCCGACATGACTTCAAGAGGGCAGACAAATAAAGCCCCCGTGATGTGTAAAAAGGAAGAAAATGAAAGCCCCGACAATACCTTGATGTCACAATTGGCGGTTTGAAAGGTGACAGGCCTGTTTAATATCCAGAGCGAGTCGCATCCTTCCCCCTTCAGTGATCCACGCGGAGTGCAGTGTTGTGTGAAAGCGACTGATGCGCCTCCATCGCCGTCATCCCGTCTCGTAATGGCGTCAAAGTCACACCGGCGGTTTCCTTAAAAAACTGCGGACAGAACTCCCCGGACATTTCTTCTCTGTCATTAGCAATTTGCAAGTCCAAACGGCAAGCCGTTAGTCCATCAAAACGCAAACGCCAGTCGCGTTCTTGACAAAGTTTGAAGTAATCTTTGGACCGGCATCACAGAAACCCAAGTCCCTGACTCCTAACGAATGAGGTTGTTTTTATTTTTTTTTTTTAAATCGATCAGAAAACAGTCACGTGATGTCTAAAGATAATCAGTTGGGAATCGTAACTTTCTTTGGAAAACAGGAGGATTGTCCGCCGCTGCGACCTTTCATGTGGATGACTTACTAATCGTCTTGGTCGCCTTAAAAATGTGTCTAATTAGCACAATTTACACTCCTCCTTGTGACGTGCCACTCGGGGGGCTAATTGCGACATCCATTATTGCTGCTATGAGCTGACAAGGTGCGTATTTCTGACGGAAGTAAAATCAATGTCGCATGCTCTGTTCACGGGAACGCGACGGAGAGCAAAGTCGGAACCGGCAGCAATTGGAAAGAGCCTTTCCCGGCAATTTATAACCGGCCTTCACAATATTTTGGAAGATGGGAGAACGGGGTGGGGGGGGGGGGCTTTCTTTCAAAATGGATGAATGTGGAATGAAGGTGACCTTGGTCGAAGGTTTCGGAAAATCGTGGAACCTCATTTCACTATGAATGCGCTTTGATCCAGCGCGATGTGGCATGCAGCAGGGCACGTTTTTGAAGCCACTCATGATGTTTACATGCGTTCACGCACCTGGTGCACCTAGTTCATGACTTGGCTTGTCTTGGGGTCCAGGATGGCTGAGGACCTTCCTGCCCCCACTGGCGACTGGCGAGAGGATGGCTGCATGCAACCACCTTAGCTTGCGCTGGAAGGGCATGGATAGTACTGTTTGTATGTATGTAGCTTAAATTGTTGCCTTTATGCTTCTGGCTGTCTTCATCTTTGCTTGATGTGATAGGTTTTAGCTTCACATAGTTAAAATCAACATCAAAAGGCTGCGTTTTATCATGGGTTGTGTTTGTTTTTGATTTGTCTCTGTTGTTGAGTTCAGAGAAGGCAGGTCACCACGCACAGAGTCATAATACTGTAAGACAATACCTGCATGTTTCATCTGGATGGATTTGTTCCGGTTGTTCCTCAAACCACAAACAGCAGTGCCCTGACATAACAGTGTATTTTTTTTCTTCCGTGAGCTTACTCATCACTCAAAACATATTTCAAATCGTATTCCATCATTGAGGTCAATGGAAGTGCCATTAATCCGTTCCACCTCCCCCGCCCCCCACCAAAAATCAACAAGAAATAGTGCAATGTCCTCATTGAGGAAAAGAACATTCCACAAGATTGTTCTTTATGAAAAGACAATAATAACAAGGAAAAAAAATATTACACCGTCCATGAACTTTAGCATCGAATGCTTCCATTCAAATCATTGTGCTGCTCCTGGCCTTCCCCCCCCGTGGCCAATATGCTACAATTATAGCACACGTGTCAAACTCCGGTCCTCGAGGGACGCTATCCCGAATGTTTTAAAATGTGTCCCTCCTCCGAAACATCTGATTCAAACTGGTAGAGACGTGGGTCATGCTGCCGTACTGTAGAGAGTTGTTTTGCACAGTATGTAATACAAAAATGATGAGACCTAAAATCACCTTCACCGCTCTTTGGTTAATATTTCTGGCCAACCCTCGTGGCAGGAGAAAAAGAAAAAAAAAAGTAGGCCTTCGGTTGCGTGCGTCAGAAGCCTCTCCCGCTCAAGGCTTACTTGCTATATAATTGAGAAACCATCGAGCTTAAATCTTGCGCTTTTGTGCAGAAACAAAAGACGTTTTTTTTTTTTTCCTAATTATCAGACATTTTTCTGACCACAACTGTTGAATTCCCTTTTGAGAACAGAGCCTTGTGCAATTTTAAACATTTAGTTTTTTAAATGGTGGTTGAGAAGGTCGTTACCGCTCCAGGCGACAATCATACATCTTCATCTTGGAGTCTCCCTCACTCAACACTCTTTTTCGCTTGTACTTGGTCGACGTTGCAATGTGGAATCTCGTTCCATTATTGATACAGATTTGAGTGTGCTGCGTGAGACCAAATCAAACCGGTCAGAAAGTGGGCTCATCAATGGCGCCTTCTTACCGGTGAATAAGTAGAAGCAGCAGGTGTATAATTGAGGATGAGCCGGGGCATGACATGCATAAAAAGGAGCCGCCGCGTGAAGTTGACGTGAATGCAAACTCCCGGCATCCTTTTGCGATGGCGCGTATCTTTCTCTGCCATGGCGTCATTACGTTTACAATGTGGAGGATGAGATGTGTAAGCGCGCATGCAGCGTGACTGCAAAATCAATAGGACAGGTACACTTGTAGGCGCTTAACCTTCATCTTTGCCGCATAATCGTCTCTTTGGCGTCCATTGGCCGTTCTACGTGATGGGATCCCTTCGTGCTCTTTGCAATTAAAAATGTTCACTTTTTGAAAATGACCTTGGTGAATTTGACTTGGATGACTCTCTCCCCATTGTCTAAACCTCTGCACTATCGCTATCTAAAAATAGATAGCGGCTTAAATAGGATTTTCTCCCCGGGGGGTGGGGGGGGGGTAGTAATAATCCACTTTGTAACGTCAGCTAACATGACAGGCACATTTCTCAATTAGCCCGAAGTGACACAGTCACGACTTTGCCTAGGTTAGCATTTTATAAAACATTGAGCCATTATCGGCCTTTGTTGTCTTGAACGTAGTTTTTTTTTTTTTTTTTTTTTTCCCTGAATGCAAACAGATTGACATGTAAGTGGATGTGAAATATATTTGAGTGCATGTCGTCAATCCTTTGATTTGGCGGACTGACGATAGACGGACTGGTGAACCCCAAGCGCGGTTAAAATTATATGACGGAATGAGCGACTGATGATTCGCTAAGACTCGAAAAAAAAAATGACGACCTGACGATGATAGCAACTGGGTTTTTTTTCTTTTTTTTTTCTTTTCAGTATTTGGCCTTGTTGAAGGTCTGCGCTCGCTGAGTAGATTTCTCCTCAATTATTTAGCCATGATGATACACGATCGTGTTGCACTTTTGGTACTAGTCAATTTGTAGCAAATTTTGCGTCGTTGGATTAGAATCAAAATGTGTCACGTTACAAGAGTTTAAAAAAAATAATAATAATCAGGATCTTTGTTGGACTTTTGTTCAGTGATTTGGTTTAATATGCCAAAGTCTGCACTGATTAAATAGATTTTACTATTAGCATCAAAAGACTTTTCTTAAGTCACTTTTGTTACGTGTCTCGAAACGTTACAGAAAACCTGTGTGGTTTTCCACAAAACCAAAAGTCAGGAACGCAGGTAAATAAAGTATGTCACTGACAATCAATCCCCCCCCCCACCCCCCCCCCCCCCCAATCCCTTTTCCCCTCCTGTAACCACCTCCACACTCACCGCCTCGTCCCGGAGTTGCGCCTTAACACCAGCCAGCAGTGACATACTGAAGCGAGCACAGGAGAAAAACACGTCATCCATCATACGGGCTCCAGGCGAGGCGAGCCGACCTCACCATCGCATTCATCTCTCGCTTCCCCCCTTCCGCTGCTTCCTTCATCCATCCTGTCTTTCAAGTATTGTGTTGTCCTTTTCCCACGCCTCTATCGCTCTTTCTCAAATCCCTGAACTGTAACCTTAATCCAATTTTTCCACAAATCCATCACCTCAACTGTCTGTCCACTTCTGATGTCACTTTACTGGATCTTTGGAAAATTAAAAAACAACAACAACAAGGTGATCGATGATACAAGGCCGTTTGGAGATTTTGTTATATGGTGCTTCATCCGCTTGAGATTAAAAAAATAAAATAAAATAAAAACTTCCTAGAGTAATTCTTTCAAAAAAAAAGTGAAAGGTTAATTAAATTGACTTCCTCCCAGTTGAGTCACTTAGCAACTTTGTAGGGGTGTCGCTAGCTGCAGTCTTTGTCAATATTGCCCCAAATGGGACAAAAATGCCTTTTGTTAAAACCTTAGTCTTTAATATGCAAATGAGCAATTTCCCGACCCGGTTGCGCAACTGCGCTCCTAATGTGCTTTCGGCTAAATCTATTTTATGACAGCTTATTCGTGCCACGTGTAGTGAGCATCGTTCGACATATGAAGTCCGACGTTAAGTTTGAATTCTTTCATTTCATTGTCATTTTGATGGTTTGATTCATGAGAGCCGCATCATGACTATTTCCACATATCCTTCATTTTCGAGACAGTTTGACCTCATCCGGCTCGCCGGTGAGCTCGAGAAATAAACTTGAGTGAAGCACCCAAGGAAAACGTGCCAACCCAACACAGGAAGGTGGGAATTGGGATTTGGACTTTAAACCTCAGAACTGTGAGGCAGATGTGCTGACAAGTCATCGTCGATGCTGCCTTTGGCTATTTCTTTCAGGGCTACGTCGATAAGGCTCATAAATAATTTTACCGGGAGTGTGACTTGCTTATACGCTGTCAAATCAATATATTTTTTTTTTTTTAGCTTGGAGCATTCTTCCCCCATACGGGTTACGATAATACGTAAGATGTGTGAATTTAATCGCCAATGGCCTTTCGGGTCTTCATTATTATCGGGTTATTTGAAAGTGTCCCTGAAAATGGGATACAGGAGGCAAAATAAAATAATGTACTCGTAAGGGCGAAAGATAGCTTGGCCGCTACATGGGCGGCTTCTGAAATAATGACTCTGGGAAAATCACTGCCCCCCAGCAGTGAGCAGTTTAATCACATTTTTCATATCACGGGCGCAAGTATTAGAAGGAGGAAAATGTCTCAAGGACAAAAGCGTGATGCATGCTTTGCACTGTGATGACTGGAGATAGGACCGATCTCCTGGATATCTTTTATTGCTTTTATATTTGCCCTGGTCCTTGGGTTGCTTATGAATTGAAATTTGTTTCCTGCAAGCACATTTCCGCCGACATTGAAGAAAAGAAGCGGCTGACACAGAAAGGATGCCGCTTGCGTTCCTCTCCAAAGGCTTCTTGCGGCCATCCAGTCTGCCACTGATGCAATTGTTCTTGGCCAAATCTGCTCCATTATGTTCAATATCATGCCGGCCGATTTAATAAATGCTTCCACTTTGGGGAATTTTCACTGTCAATCAAATAGGTCAGATTTATGTTTTTGAATGAGAAGATGTAGTTTTCCCGAAGAGTATTTTTAAAAGGGGTGAGGGTCGCGGGCGCGGCGGAGCCTATCCCAGCCGTCTTCGGCAGGAGGCGAGATACACCCTCAAACGGGTTGCCAGCCAATCGCAGGGCACGCATTGACGCACAATCGCGCCTTGGGGCAATTTCGGGAGGGGGGGGGTTAATAATATTTAGGTTATCATTTCAAATGTACGTAGAGGTCTACAGAATATCGTTATTTAATTTTAATTTTTTTCCTGGTGTAGTAAATTGACCAAGGTCATAACAACGGCCGCATGCCATAACAAGATGACATTATTATTCCGTCGAAGCGCAAGCGGAGGTGAGATGCTGTCACGCTGACAATATTCATTTCCCTCTCAGGTGATGATGAGGACGGCGAAGCCTTTCGAAGCGACGACACCCACTCAGCTTCTTTTTCAACCGACCGCGGCAGAATGCCGAGCGCTTTTGCTTTTGCACTCGTGATTTAGCGCCCGGGCTTACCCGACAGGTGCGTGCTTTACGGCTCCGAGCGGGCTCATCGTTCAAGAGAAGCGTCATTGATGCGCTTTGTGATGCAATCCGCGGACAACGGCGTGAATGGTCACGGACGAGAAAGAAGGACGGGGGACGTTGAAAAGGGGCAAAGGTCAGCTCAGCGTCACAACCGCTTTTAACTTCCTGATGAGCTCAGTCAGAGGGAATAATTTCACACGTTCATCAGAATGGTTGAATGAAACGATGTTTTTTGGGGGGGAGCGGGCAATTAAGAAAAAATGGGGGGCAATTGCATCGACTGGAGGTAGTTAGTTTCTGATTCCGCCATGTCAAGGACTGTTGGCCGCGAAGCAAGTCAGCTTGCGTCGGCGCCCATAATGACGCAAAGAATAGCAAAACTTGCGCGGTGACGTTCTTCTTGGCCAGGAACCCGTTGGCTGCAATCATGTCGTTAGCAGGCGGCGCTGTCGTGGTGAGGCGGCAACGACTTTTCCTGCCGCAGCTCTTGCCTCTGCTTTCACACGACAACAAAGAAAACACCGTAGGATATCTTTGTAGACATGCTGTTTGATTGTCTGGCCTTGTGGCAAGAACTCGCAGCAAATGAAAGAATGCAATCAACATGACTTTGGAATGTCGACTTGTCTTTTCTTTCTTGGACCTGAGCCGTGTCGGGCTCTCCCACTCAAGGCTATGGTGTTTTGTCTTTGGGTCGCACTGGAAGATACATGAAGCGTCAGCGCGGATGATTCTCCCGGGCAAGTCTGGTCTCATCCTCACTCGCTCTGCTCAATGCTGGATGACGTGACCGAGCATCTGAAGATAAAAGTATGCTTAAAAGAAGAAGGAAAAAAAAACATTGAACTTTTCTGACTCTCCTCGTATATTGTGTATTTGTCAGAATTTGTCCCTGAGACACTCTGTGATTGTGAAGACGTACATTTGAGAGTTTTTTTTTTCTGAAGACGTGTACTTGAGTGAATGTGTATTTGTGAAGTCTCGCACTTGAGAGAACGTGTCCAATAATGTGCACTTAATGCATATGTGTCCTCACCACGCAGACTTGTGAAGACGTGTACTTGCCAAGCCGACAGAGGATGCCCACTTGTGCAGTACTTGTGGGAAAAAAAGCATACTTGGAAGGACAAACTGTGGGCTCGGGAGTCTGCTTATTGAGGAGGATTCTGCCACATGTGGGTTTTGCTATTCTTTCTTTATGCTTTGCATCTTCATGAATCCACTCCCAGTTCTCGTCGTAAATCCGCAATAAAATGGAACTGCCTTTACAAACGAGTTTACAAAAAAAAAAATTAATAATAATTCCTCCCAGCAAAGATTACAAAGTTGAAACAAATGACATGTTGTTAGGCAGTTCCAGCCAGATGGCGGTTGTAGAAAATGTAGTTTAGACGACTACAGTGGAAATGACCTATTTTGATAGTGTGGTGCCACCAAAATGTGCGTATCTGCTGACGACAGGCAGTCAGCCAGCCGCCGCTTCCTTTCCTCATTGGAGCAAGATTTGCATGGAAGATGATTATTATTTTTTTTCTTCCTTCCACTGTTTGGTTTAACGGCACATTTGGGAAGCGCGTCATCGTCGTCAAATGCTCTTGTTAGGCTCATAAGGAGCTAGAGTTAGTCGGACAAAGACGGAGCTGACAGATGGGAGAGGAGCCCGACAACGTTCACCGGGACTGATCTGACAGGGGGCCGCCATTAAGGCGACTGACCGTCTGACAGACCGTGTCATGCCGGCAGACGCTCTCGCAGGGAGCCAGTCGAGCAAGAGACAAAAGCCTCTGACTGACACAACATGGCCTGACAGATGGACGTGGATGCCCCCCACGCCCCAGACAACTCCTACTTGAAACTTATGGACTGAACTTTGATGTGATGACTTGGAGGCGGTCCACGCGATGATGATGCTCCAAATATGAAGAGAGCTTCTTGAATGTATTTGATGATATGTAGACTTCTCTTCTTCTTCATTGTTTTGAAAACGATCAATTTATATTCTATACAATAAGGGGTAGGACTAGATAAGTTGTTTACTTCTTCCTACTCCTTTGAGCATACAACTGTGATGATGAGTGTTTTCTTTTTTTTTTCTTTTACATACTTTTAAATTTTCCTTTCATAAATTTTGCCTACCTTTTGGCTATCTGTTGTCAATGTCAAACAAACAAACAAATGTTGGTGATTGCTAAAGTGACTTTCAAAAAGTGGATGTATTTACTTGACTACAATACTTGCGATAAAAAGTAACTTGGTTACATTTATAAACACTCATTCATGACCTTAATATGAACAGGTTGGACCGACAAACCTTACAATCATTCTTTTTGTGAAAAAAGAGCATTTTCTGGATATCGGTTAACATAAATGGAGTACTTTTGTTTTTTAAGACTTCACTGAACAAATTATTGTTTTGATAAAACCTAAAATGTTTTTTTTTTTTTTTTTACTTGACAAAATATCTTATTGAAGCTACAAAACAAGCTTTTGACAGCACAATGCGTACCAAAAAACCCATAAACGTAAAACAATTTTGCCATCACAAACCCCAAATAATTACGGCATTTGCAGGCTGATGATTGACAGGTACACATTTGTTTGCGTTTTCAACTCCCAAGGATTGATGCATAATTATACATCCAGATACATGCCCTTAGTATTCCACATTTTATAATAAAGCAGATCATTTTGGAGCCCCAAAACAACCTCAGAGATTCACAAAGATCTTCATTTCTCATTCACGGGCGAAGGATGCTTCCAAAGAGTTGTTCTTTACAAATCCGCAAGATCAAGAAAAGGCCACGGCAAGCAACGAGAAGCGTGGATACCCTTTGTTTTGAAACATGTAGAAACAGCAATATAAATGCTCGGTCACTGCAAGTTTTCAGCCCTGACCTTGGAGCGAGCACAAGTGTTCTCTTGAAGAACATGCAAAGAATAATAAACTAGTTGCTGTGGAGGATGGAAGGTGTCTCGCCCCTTGCCGGCAACGTGTTCCTGCAATGCAGGCTCAGGCTATTTTCCTGTGTGTCACTCACACACGACAACCAACAAAACCAGAAACTTAATTTTGCCTCGTTACAGTTTGACTTTGTACGTCGTGACATTCTTACATGACTCAAAGTAAATTGTTATGAGAGAAAGGTCAACAGTGCAGTCATTATTTCATACCACAAAAATGGGAAAATGGGACCAGTGAGATCGGGACCAAATGTTTTTGTTGTTTTTAGACGGTGTGGCAACTGCCGGGACGGTGGAATAATTTACATTCATTTCCTTTGCCGAGTGCAAAGGTGAGATCCCCCCCCTCCCTTTCTTCTTATTGTTTTGTGTTGTGGTTTCCGCGAAAAAAAAAAGGAATTGCACTATGATACCTGGCAGCTTCGTGGCATGTGTGTCAAAATCAAGGCTCGGGGGCCATATCCGGCCCGCCGCGTCGTTTTATGTGGCCCATGAAAGCAAATCATGCGCTTCAGCTTCAATGCTCCTTGCTAAAATCTGTACCGAAATGTTGAAGTGTCATGCGCAATAACATTGAGATTTTGCAAGAAATTTGTTACGCTGTTCACATTCACTTGAAAAATAATTGAGCAAACAACAAATTGAACAAACTAGGAATGCGTCAATTTGTTTGTGATTCAGATTTAGAAAACTTTATTTATCCCCGTGGGGCAATTAGAGGTTGTGTACAAGTAATTATACGATTTGATGAAATATACGAGATGAAACATTTATTCGGTTTCACTGTCATCACAGCCCTCCGAGGGAAGACATAACTCCAAAGTGTGCCGCGACAAAAATGAGTTTGACACCCCTGCTCTAAATGGAACCGTCAACCCCTCTCCCCCAAATATAAATGGTTTCCTTCTACGAAACGCGACAATAACTTCAAGCAGTCATTGGTGCGCAGGGCGATAAATTAATGAAGTCGACCATTTTGGAGAGGTCTTTCACAATTTTAGGTCGTTGGGTATAACTCGATATTTGCGTTGGTGTGATTGCGATAATATTGCGGACAACAGGTCACCTTTCAGTTCATTAAAGCCGACATTTGGAATGAAAATAAAAGACCCGGGAGGCGAACCGGGGAAAATGATGAATCAGTTAGGGACATCGACGAGCTGTAAGACGGGGAAGAGATTAGGAGATAATAGGGGAATTGTCTGTAGTTCAGGTTGTCATTGAATCCTTCCACTGTGGGTCAGCTTCTTGGGGCATCGACTTAATCGGTAATGACGACACAAAGGAGAAGGCTGGGCCGCATCCAGATGAAAGCACTTGTCAAATTACCCGCAGAGCATCGATCCACCATCGATCCACACTCTGGCTGAGATAGGAGAGTGGGAACGGTTGGCCGACGGCATCCTTTTATACAGGTTACGGTTGTTGTAACTTATGGGGACCAAGTATGTCCAGAGATAAATAGCTAGTTTCCTTAACTAACGATGTCATCTGTCAAGTGCCTGTGAGAGACGTGCTTCTTTAGCTCAAGGGTGGCCAAAACAGCAACATTATCGAGTGCCAATTATTGAATTGGATTGTGGAAATAAGCTGCTACTCGAGTAAATCAAAAGAAATACTCGGAAAAAGGCATTGGAATTGGTACTTGGTGCTCTATTTTCATTGACAGTTAAAGTATTTTTAAGATGATAATGATGATTGTTTCTTCAAGTAATGGATTTCTACAATAATTAAAAGGGATCGTCAAATTTTTGAATGAAATTCACCACACATGTTCGAAGAGCTCAGAATCAACGCCACCTCTGGCACGATTTGAACCTGCTTTTAGCTCGTCTAAGATCTGTTTTCCTTTTGGCCAGCAAATTGCCAGATGCGTCGGGGGCGTGCGATGGAATACTCCAGATCGCTGATCGCGGTGAAGAGCGCTCTACCAAATTCACACGAAACTAGCTTTGCCCTGGCAAGAAAATGAAGATGTGCCAGTTTTTGCGCAGAGCGCATTCTATCTTCCGTCACCAATTGTCAGGTTGCGTGGGGGCTACTACGTAAACCACTCCCGTTTAAAAACGTACTTTAAATTAGTTTACATAAGCAGAACGTTTTGACATAAATATATTTCAGGTGTTTGTCCCGTCTGTTTTCTGGTAGATTTTCACAGAAACAACGAAGGCAGACTTCGCACAATCTGAGACACAAGCGCTCCCATATGTTTGCACACAGTTGGACGTGTGATCCACATGCAAAAAAAAAAAAAAAGCGGGTGAAGCATATGCGATCAACACAACTCGAGTCACGATTCCTTTGGGCCACAGATTTGGCTGGAAGGCAACACCACGTAACGTGTCTGAAGAGAGGCTATTTAATCATGCCAAGCAGCCTTTGTCTGGCATTACAACATGCTGTGTTCCATTTGTGACGGTGAGCTAGTGTTGCGACAGGTACGACCGATGATTACTCGCCGGTGGCCGAGCCACGACACAATAAGCCGCTGATTGTGAGCTTTGAATGAAACTGCTGATGCCAATCAGCTAATGGATGTGCTCAACTTATCCAGCCTTCTGCGTTTAAATGATCGCTATGATCATATCGCGTACAGTATATGAGGCCAAGGGATGGAAATGAATCACGTTAGGGATCCAACTCAAGGCCGGCAGCAAAGAGACTCGAATCGGAATCCAGCAAAGGAAGTTGACGTTTCGACTTGGCCAATTACGCAGATCCAGAAAACTCTCTGAAACGTTTTTCATGCTTGAAAAGTCACACCAGATACATGCATAAAGGGGCAGCTCTTAAGTACCAGTGCTTTAGTGTTCATAGTGATCGTACTCCAAACCCAAACCAAAAAATAAATACAAATACTCCGACACATAAATACCATTGTTATAAATGCATTTTTTGTGGCACTTTCAGAAAAACATTCCTGAGCGCTGCACACGGCGGCTGAAGCAAAGAAAAGGAGGTCTTTTGTATCTGCATCAGCGTATCTCGTGAGTACAATGTGTTGGTTTTTAAATTGAGAAATATTCATTGTGAACTGCCATATTTTAGTGTGGAGGCTTGGAGTTGTTTTGAGGTGATGCATACCGGATGATAAAGGTCATCTAAGGTGTTTTCCTGCCTCAGTAATAATTCGTCGTCATCCTCAACAATGTCTGAAGGTCTCTTCCTCAATGCCACGAATGGTTTCCTGTCGCCAGCATTTTCGGACATTATTTTGCGATGGTGTCGTTAAAAGGTGGATGAGGTCATCGCCCACCACTGGCGTTCGGCCATTTAGAATGACGCCGAACGAAAACTGTAGCATTTCAATTTCTGAGGCGGGCAGGAATCCTCCATTGTAGCCGTAACCCACATTTTTGACATGGACGTGCTCCTCTTCACTCTTTTGGGTTTACCTGGCTTTAACTCTCACCCGCACGCGAGGAAAATGAGATGTCAATGAACGACACTTTGCGTGTGATTTCGGGCTCCTTTGGATCGCTGCCTTGGCGATAGGTGCTGACAACCGCTGCGCTTAACAAGTAGCCACCGGGGGCAGCGTGAGGGTGTCTAGAAAATGAGCATACACACGCCGAGGCAGGACCATCACCCACGCCATCTGTCGTCACTCCACAGGAACATAACCAGCACCATTTATTGCACATATGATTACTGGTTGTGTTTTTCTGTTTTTCTTTTTTTTCTTCACGCTCTCTCTCTCTCTCGAGTAAG
The DNA here is from genome assembly GCA_026261675.1 of Hippocampus mohnikei. Classification (NCBI taxonomy): domain Eukaryota; kingdom Metazoa; phylum Chordata; class Actinopteri; order Syngnathiformes; family Syngnathidae; genus Hippocampus; species Hippocampus mohnikei. The sequence goes on from JAKGUB010000344.1 coordinate 5,148,902, forward strand.
CCATCTGCTCAGGAAAGGTGAGAAGGGATTTGTGAAATGGAAGAGCATATTGATTCTCTGCTTTAACAAACGCCCATCTTTTCTTCGCATTTGGCAGTGCTTGAATTGCCAACGTGTTCATTCAAAGCCAATTATCAGCAGTATCTTAACTCGTTATGATCACAAGTGTTTGTACACCCTCCCCTCCCCCCGGGAATCTGCTTGACAAATGCCAAGTCACCCGAATACGCACGTTTGACTTCATGCGTTGACTACAGCATCATTTCATGAAATCCAGTTGTTGATAATATTTGGACGATGCAAATTCAGGCACACGAGGAATCAGAAAATGTAGAGCACTGTTAAATAGTAAAGTTGATGTCGTAAAATGTCTCACTACCGCCATAATAAAATGGAAAAAAACATGGTCACCATTAATAATCATTTATTTTATCAATATTTGTTAATTCATTTTTTAAATTCTAATGTATTTGTGCTACTTTTCACTTTGTTATTAGTTACTGTGAATTAAACTCCCGGACTTTGGTGACTTAGATGGAGAGATTCCCGATAAAAAATGAAAGCATAATTCAAATAGCTCAGTCGGGCGACATTAACAATCCAGCAAATTTACCCTCTTATTTTATGCTGCTTCATCTTGCAGAAGTGTACTTAATGTGCTGATCCATTAGCTAGACCCCCCACCACCCTTCTGCCCCGCCCCACCTCCCATTCCAGTGTCTTATTACCATATTTGAGATGGCATCTTCAGCCTTGTGCATTATGTATAGCCCACATCTCAGTGATATGCACCCTCTGGGTTCCTTGGCTGTATATTCTTTGTATTTTTAATGCTCTCCCCAAGAATCTCATTTTCTCGCTAGGACTCATTTAGGCTGCACGATTCACATTTCACATTCCGACATGGCCATAACAGCGACTCCGTAAATTGGTACTGTGGCTGCGGGGTTTGGAATATGAGGGCTGACTTTGGACTTTTGGGTGATGAGGTGAAACTCGACTTCCCCCACCTTTTAAGTTCTTTCATTTCTTTGGGGCGAGTTGAGGAAGAAATCATTCTTTAAGTGGTCTGACCAGGCGGAGGCAGCTCCAAAAAAGACTCTAAAGTCAGATTATCGGTTATACGGTATTCTAAAACATGCGTGGACACATTGAGTGACATCACAGCCAATTACTGATGGGTCTTAATAGGAGTGACTTTGTTGAACACGATCCCTGACTCAAAGTGCCCCTTGATTCCCCACACAGCCAAATTCTATTTGTCAAAATAAACTGTTATTATCAAGATCTCAACCTTGCATCAAAACCCACCAGTGACATGGCTAATATCTTCCCGTGTAACTCTGTGTTTCGGTCTACCTCATCTGCCGCCACTGAATGATGGGTTAATGAGGTTCATACATGCCCCATCCGATTTCCCGCTATCATCTCACTCAAGACATTTTGACAGCAGGCAATTAGGAGCGAACAAAAACAGCGGCAAAGTCTCGGACAGCATTTGGCTCCAACTGTTTCCGAGAGTCCTCTGCTTGTAAAAAAAAAAAAAAAACACACACACACACACACAAAAACTCATCATAGACCAGCATGGTTTGGTTGTGTTTTTGTGCAAACAAAAACTCAAACCAAAAAAACAGCCAAGATTTAAACAGCCCAACCTCCGGTCAGTGGGCAACCTGCTCTCTGAACAGACCCGCACCCACCCAGCAGGGCCAGAACGTCGCTCGGGTCTTGTCAGGAGATGGCGGCCAGGTGGTCTTGCTAACGTCACCAGCTACCGGCAGGGCGACAACAGCATGCTGGTCTTGCTGGGTGGCTTTGGCTCACTTGGTACAGCGGGTTGACCAGTGCCCGAAGGTGTCGGCTGTGTAAATCTTGGCCGTTATCGAAAGTAGATGCCCAGCCCCAAACAAACCAAAGAAAAATCACTGGTGACAAGAGCACACACATGCTAACAGATCTCTCGTAATCTTAATTCTAATTCCACAAAATTTGCAGCAGTGCCGAGAGTGCCATTGTGCAACATTCCATGATTGAACGTTTGTCTTTGTGTGCCCTGCCATTGTCAACGCCCCCCCCCCCACCACCCAAAAAAAAGCTAAATATAGCTCAAACCTATTAGTTTAGGTGCAGTTCAATACAAAAGAAACAAGCACGAGTAGTACAGAGTTAGTCTAATTGCAAGAAGCAAAAAATGCAAAGTGACGGTTAAAAACAGAGAAATAGTACATTCGTAAGAAAAATGATTAATGAACGCCTCTTTTGGCATCCATGCATTCCCGGAGCATCTTAAAATATCTTAGAATCAATCCAGTCGAGTCTCTGTGACTTGCCTGTTGTCCTTTTGGTTCGGGAGCAGCGGCGCACCAACGTGCGGTGACAGCCTCCGACTCGCTTTCGATTAATTAAAGTATGACGTTAGCATGCTGAGTGCGGACGTTTCTTTCTCGCCACTTCTTTATCAAGCCCGAGTCAATATCACCTTGGGGGATGCGCGGCTCGCCGAGGTGGCTTGTATTTGCTTGATGTACGACCCGCCTGCATGGTTTGTGACTGCCTTATCGCTCAATCACTCAGCAAGATGGAGACCCGCACTCTGACATCTGACGGACTATAATGACTCCCCACCAGCCCCCCGCTCCCTCAATTCCCACCATCCCTTATATAAACCCCAAATGCACATCCACCACCTGAGTGTGCGGACTAAAAGGTACTCTGTTGTAGCTCTCAACTGTACTGTTGCGCCAGTTGCTGCGAAATAAAGAAGAAAAATGAAATAAAGTATACGCGAACATCTGAACCTTATTTTTAGTTTATGAGGTGCACTTTAAATGCTGGCAGGTGTAAAAAACAGTCACAGTAAATGTGAATAAACCATAACGACATAAAGAAGCAAATAGCAGAATTTTAAAATCAATAAGAAGGTGCACAGGGAGCCAGAGGACTAAGTATTGACCCTTGGGGTACTCCACAACAAAGGTGTGCTGCTTGTTTTTGTTGCGCAAAGTTCATAGTCAAATAATTGACTTCTGTAGGTATCATAACTTAATTTGATTTGTCTTTTTGCCAAACATTTAGTCCTTTTTTTATTATTAGCTTTGCCTGCCTTTTTCATGTAGAGTCTAAATAACTTTATTTTTTTTTTTACAATTGCAGAATGAACACATATTGTATATGAATTTGAATATATAGTACAATTTTCAAGGGCAATGGTCGCCCATTGTGTTGCTCCACAGATAGATTTCCTTTCATAAGACACTTGCCTCCTTTTCTTTAACGGCAGCACTATCCCACCGTGACATCCTGACGATAATGGAAAAAGAGTCCAAGGTGGCCTCTTCTATGGATTCTAATATTCAGTTTAATTTTTCCGGAGTTGCAAGGTCAGATGCATGTGGCCATCAATAGGGCTAAAATGTATACATATGGCCATATCGACATGCGCTCTGCAGCCTTGATTATTTCTTTGTCTTCACAACGATACATCCAATTACCGTGTTCGCTGTTGTGTGATGGTATATTTACAATCTAGTTCTTATCTGCCATTTGAGTAGGAAAATGTTCAGAGCAAAACAGCCTCACGTCCTCGGGTACCGAAGGCATTAAAGCACAAAAGCATGCGACTTCTCATACAGCATCCTTGTCATTGCCAACCATTGCTTTGCCGATCCCAAAATATCGGTAGACCAGCTGGGATGACTCTTGTGCTAGCTTAGCAATGATAACAATTTGTTTCTGAATTATTTTGCTGTATTTTCCAACACTGGATTGTGTTCACTTAAAACGTTTGTATATTCCTCTGGAAAAAAAAAAAATATACCGTAATTTCCGCACTATAGAGCGCACCTGATTATAAGCCGCACCCACTACATTTTTAGAGGAAAACCAATTTTGTACATACACAAGCCGCACCTGTATATAAGCCGCACGTGCCCACATTAAAACATGTAAACATATTTACAAAGAAAGACGGTACACAGAGAGAGCTTTCAAAGTTTTAATAATATAACTTAACAATAATAATAATATAACTTTCTTCCCAAACGGTGCCTGTGACGCGGCAGTAAAACGGTAGCAACATGGTAACAACACACTAGCAAACAGAATAGCAATGCGTCATATGCCTTTCTTTTTGCATTTTTTTTTTATGTTCACGCTAATTTAATTGATGCACAAGACAAGAAGTTGCAGTCTTCCTCGACGCATATATTCCACCTGTCTTAATCTTACCATTTCTACTTGAGCGCCCCTGGCGGCCGTTAGAAAAATTACACAAATTGGCCGCATCACTGTATAAGCCGCAGGGTTGAAAGTTTGGGAAAAAAAGTAGCGGCTTATAGTCCGAAATTTACGGTACATAAAAAACACACACACTCTATCACTGACATGCCATGAAAATGTTTAGCGACAGGACCTGTTAAACAAAAAAAAAATGCACGTTGATTGCATGCCAGTCATATAGTCAACAAAATACACACACGAAAAGAAAACCACTCTCAATGTTTATCAATTCTGGCCAGGCCGTTTGGCATCTGTCATCTTGATAATCATTTTTCCCCATCTTAATCTAGTCTTCTCGGATCTGTCAATCTCAAACGAGCTCGGAGTCCTTGGACAGTGTAATTGAAGAGTGGGGGGGCGTTTGACCTTAATTTAAGATCAATATCTCCCCTTTCTGTTTACCCGGGAGGTCGCGTGGTTCGCAAAACTGATGGTCCCGACGCTTGTGTTGCAGAAACCTGCAATGAAGGGACGACGGCAAAACGGAATGTTGATGTTGGTGTGCATCAGTGCAAACTAGTTAAAATTTTTTGGGGTTTTTTGGGTCATAGTTCATTATTCATGTATATAAATCAACAACAAGGCGTTTTATAATCCACTTCCTCGGTGTGATTGTGAATAGGGTATGGAGGTGTAAATTGCAGCGCGCTCGCGACTGGCGGTAGCACAGTGTGAAAATACTTTCCTGCCAATCCGGCGGAACTGTCAGAAGTGGCTCGTTTTTCAGTTTTTATTTGCACGTTGTATAGCTGGCTGCATTCTGTGCTATTCTGAGGTATCCAGTATTTGAGGGTGAGCGGGGTGGGGCCTTCAAATCCCACCGCTGAAGCGCCAACTGATGTCTGCCATTCCCTTTGGACTCCAGCGAGTGTCTGCCTTGCACTCCGCGCATGGCTGGATGAGAGTATGTTTTGGGCAGATCTTTGTGCCGTGTTTGTTTATATCGGTGTGACGAGGCATACAGAGGGCCGGGCTTTAATCCGGCAGATAACACCGGGGAATGACTGGTGGCGGCCCAACGGTCCGTCCGAGCCGACGCGGGTTAGCTACGGAGACAGCGGTTGTATTTCACTGATGGATTTGGACCCGGTCTGACTTTAGGTAACCTTCTAAAATTAGAGCCCAAAGCTCATGGCGACGGTGTGTACTTGTAAGTCAAATTGAAAAGACCTCAAAGGTCAGCTGTCAAGAAGATTCCATTTTTTTATTTTTTATTTTTTGGACAGGGAGGTGTTAAATGTCCAAATGCCAGTCAAAGCCTCCATGGCTTTCTCCCGTGAATTGAGGCTTAAAAAAACAATCATAAATAACGGAAATGCTAAAATTCAATTCAGACCAAAAATATGCAATATACAAAACGGTTTTAAACTTACCTGACATCAGGCGAGACCTCAGTTGAGTGGCCATCAAACCATTAACTTGTGTCCTTTTTCTTTGTTGTTTGACTTTTCAAAGTGAGACTTATTCCAAAAGGAGGAGTACCTTAAGCCAAGTGTTTTTCAGAAAAGGGTGTTGCAAGATGAACTTGGAATGTTGTCATTTTCCAGGGATTCACGGATTCTTATTTTTCTTATTTTCTTATCCTTCGTATTGATTGTACCGTACTAACGTCTATTTTATATTATTTCATTCATTGTGTCGAGACCATGTGGGAAGTGGCATGAATCACGAAGAAAATATCCTTTACGTCGTCGTTGTGCTCTGTGAGCTAAGTCACATGTGCACTCCTGTATTTATTTCATACATAATACAGAAATTTCAGAAAAACAGACAAAGTGTTATGACACGGTAGAGGAAACAAAAGATCATCATATACACAGTAATGCAGAAAGTCAATGCAAGTCGCCCGATGCCTGCGACACTTCTCATTAAAAATTGACTCGAAATCCACCCTCAGTTGCCTGTGACAATTGCGGTTTTCATTTCCAATCCCTCATTCCCCTAAATCCCTCAAACCCTCTGTTGCAACATTGTCCCATTACAAATGATAGTTTTCTTGCAAAAATAATAATGGGGGTGAGCGTGTGGGGGCGGCGGGATTCCACACTTTGTGAAATAAAAACTCAAAAAGTTCCTTTTCTTTAATTTCTCCTCACTGTGAATATAAAAAAAAATGCTTAAAAAATCTAAACTGGTCAGGGATTTGTGCGGTTCCACCCAATCGGCATCGCCATTGAAATTGATCATCAGGACAAATGTTGAAATGAACTCCAAAAGGAAATGGGCTAACAGAGCGGCCATGCTGTTGAATTGTTATCATGGGATGACGCTTCCTGCAAACGCTTTGCACACACGACTGTGTAAACACTTTAATCGAGACCATGTTTGAATAATTAGAGCTGGCAAAGGCAATGTCTGTTCCAATACTTCACTTGCTTAATTACAGCAGGCATCCAGGTTTTCTGCTCTTTTCTCTTTGCGCTCACCCGCTTTCCCCCCCTGTCATCTTCCCGACTTCTCCCGCTGGTCGAAAACCCACAAACAGGAAAATGCAATTCACGCTCAAGTGAAGGCCAGAAATAAGAAATGAGTGTGGAAAAAAAAATGCAATACATGAGGTGACTCAATGATGGAGAAAGACGAACTTAATATTATCATGTTTTCAAGTTTCATTTCAGTACTGTATATGCTTCAATGACCTCGAGCGGTATGTTCTCACAACTTGTACACAATGGAGCACACAGAAAAAAGGGCCAACTTGATCTGAATAAAGCCAAGTCCTCATCAACTGATAATGTCGGCAGGAAGGTTAAACTTCGGGAGGGCAGCATGATAAGCCATTGTTTGTAGCAAGAGATGTTTTGGCGTCTTAGGGGCGTATCGGTGGGCTGGGTTGAGAGGTGTGACATGTGAAGAAGGGAGTGTTTTTCTGATATATCACTTGTAATTTGCATACACAACCAATAAAAAGGCCGGCAGAGGTTGCAGGGGTCAGGTGTCAGTGAGAAGCGCACACGAAGTGGCTTCGTAGAAAACTGCGCCTCCTGCCGGCAGAAAAGACAATCTCTTCCTGAGTCTGTTTGTTCAACTGTCTGAGTGAACAACTCTGACACTCAACAAGATAAAAGTGCTTCTTATTCACAGTCCCAGACGCAAATCGAGGTTCTTATCCAGTTGTGGCGGAATTGGGGTGCCAAACTAGCAACTGTCTTTTTACTTGACGCCCGCTCCGGATATCTGATACCTGATCATGCTGCCACTTGACACATACGGTCATGCACAACGCTACACCGAGGCTAGGGGGTGCTATAGCACCATCAGGAATTTGTCTAGCCACCCTTTCAACTCAGCTATTTATATATATATATATATATATATATATATATATATATATATATATATATATATATATATATATATAATTGAACTTTTAAAATATAAAAATTGGCCTTTCTCTTCCCAATGGAAATCATGCACTGGATATACTGTATATTAATTAAAGCATCCCCCCCCAAAGAAAACAAAAAACAACCTAAAACATTGTCATTTTTAGGTTGTGTACTAATGTAGGCCAAATGCTAACTAAATAATAACTATGCACAAGTCGGTGCCCCGTGGCATCGTGCGCAAAAAGCGTTGTTTTTAGCATTCAGACGGCATTTCATCAACAGCTTTGAACGTACTTTGCGAATCCGTTCGAGCGAGTATGCCCGTATGACCGTACGAGTATGCCCGACAAAATCGTTTCCCGTTGCCGTACGGACATGCTTGTGGTGTGTAAAACGAGAGAGCCTCCCGAGTAAGTGAAGTCATTAATCGTTTTTTCTTTTTCACAATGAGGAAAAAGGCAAATATATGCCGCAATTTCTTTCTCTAAATCTCTGCTAGGGTTTACATTTTGAAAGATCACTACTACATCAGTCCTTCATCATTGTTTCATTTTGTATTTTTTTTAAATGATTTATTTCATTGGGACAGTGCACATTAATCAACACAAGAAAAAAACTGTGTAAATGCGCCAAAATCAACTTTATGATCCTTTTGCGCGCCATCAACTTGTTTTTTTTTTTCCTCTATTCTCATTTGGCATCACTTCTTTGAGGTAGTCATGCCGGTTGCGAGTCAGACAATAGCGGGGAGATCACAGAGCACAATTGCCTCATCTCCCCGGCTAGGAATGAGCACCCTGCCCATTTCTCCCGAGCTTGACTTGGAATTCCGACAGAGAGATTAGAGAAGTTTCCAGGCTATTCATACTCCTCCATTCTCTTTGGAGTACTTGGCTTGGTGGTCCAATCCTCTCTTGTTCAGCCGGACCGGTCTATTTCTGATGCGCGTGTGATGCTGTTTTGGCGCGTGTCTCCGAATGGCTTTTACCTGTTTATCCCAGCAGCACAAAGGCTTAGAAAGATGTTTTCCTTGCAGCTTACCAGGTGATTTTCTCCGCTGGAATGCCACTATTTATTTATTTATTTTTTTTTTTTAATTCAGATATTTAATCCCCGAGAAAGTGGACCAGACATGTCTTCGGAGGCGAGGAAAATGCAGACTTGAAACTTTTGCATCTGCTCTGTTTAATCCAGTGTGCAAAGTAACACTCGCGTGGAGAAAATATGTTGTACGTCTATAAGAGGTGTTCAACAAAATGAAAAAAAAAAAAGCGAGTGCTGGATGATAACATTTTGCCTTGAGCAGCTTTGGGCTTTGCTGCAAAGCGCCGACTTTACCTCGAGCATTCTCAAATGCACTTGCTTCGATTGTGTCTGCAAGGAATGCATCAGGTTGTCTTGCTATGCGTAGTTTTTAAACACTAAAAATGTTGCAGAACCCTCATCAAGGGTTCCTGGACCGCAATAAAATTCCCCGAGGGCTAACCTCTATGGACAATAGTTCCCAGAACCCAAACACATCCAAACATGGCGAATAAAACTTCCGGTGATGAAAACGTAGCGTTTGTTGACCTGCACACAACGATGCCAGAGAGGAATCGAACAGCCTCGGGCAGCCTCGTTTAATTAGCGCTCACCCTTCAAACCATGCGCATTCTGATATTTCTGGAAGGCTCTTAAATCGCCATTTGCCACATGTCCTCCCCAGAATATGCTCGTCGCTAAAAAGAAAGAAGTCACATCCCCCCCGTGCTGCCTGTTGACCGTAAATGTCGCATTTGCAGGTCGGCCACAAATCACCGCATCAGGTTGGGCATACGTGATGAGACCGAGGCTGTTGCCGGGCAACTGATGTAGCGGGAGCGTACACGGCCCACTCGAGGACAAATCTTGGGTTTCCTCCAGCAGGGTCGGCGACTGCGTTCATCAGTCGATGCGACCACATAACTGGCTGAGCTGTGCTTGTGTGACAGAAATGCTATTTAGTGGACGACTCGCTTCCAGTGTTCCAGTAAGTGGCATCTCACGTCGCCATTAGACGGCGAGGATCTGTTTGCAGATGTCAAAACCGCAAGATAAGTGAGCGGAAAGATGGCGAACCACGAAGCAAAGTTTTATTCACGGTTGGAGGTCTCGGTACAAAAGAGGCCTTTATCATTTTTATTGAACAGGGCGTTGATTGCAATTGTAACCGGTGCAGTCGGCGGACAATCCCAAAAGCGTCAGGGAGCAGGATTTTCTTTTCTTTTTTAAAACGATTTATATATATCGTACTTTGCATTCCTTTCGAATTTGGCAGCCTTTTGAGTGACACTTTTCTCTCCGTTGTGCCAAAAGACATTTTGGTTTTGGCTTTAGTCAAACTATTACCGGTACTCGGAATATAATATTTAGTGTTATCCAAAAAAAAAAAAAAAAAAGGGAACTATGAAGTCACTAAACGAAGACACTTGATGACTACGATGTATAACAAAAGAACTCCTAAGTTTGAGACGGGATGCTACCAGCCCCAGAGGTTTAAAACCAACCCCCCAAAAGGTTTTCCCACAGAATGCATGGATTCCTACTTTTGCCGAGAAGAGCTATTTTGGTCGCTCTCCCCCCGGTGGGTTGATATATTATCCCTACTCTGATCCCTTTTGTCCGTCAGGGAGAGACAGAACATTTTTGGCCTAATGCAACTGGACCCTGGCTAATGACAGCAGATCGGCCCGCCGGCCAGATGACAACAGCTGAGAACAATACTTAATGTTGACATCACTTGCTATAGAGATCTATATTGGGTTTCTTCCTTTTATAGTGCACCGGAGAAAATTGTGCTGCGCTTCCCCTGGACGGGATGCATATAAAAGAGGGGCGAGGCCTGGTGGGCCTCTGTGCTCCGTAGACCCCCGCAAGTCCCGTTCAGACGTTCTCGTTTCACAGTCTGTCTCTCGGCCCCCCACCCCCGCAAAACATGGCGCCCAAGAAGATCGAACCGAAAAAACCTGAGCTCAAAAAGCCCGAGCCCAAGGTCTCGCCGGCTTCGAAGATGGCTTTGTCTCCCGAGTTGCTGCCGGAGCATCCCAAGGAACCCGACTTCGATCCCAAGAGCATCACCCTCGAGTTCACCGCCGATCAGATCGAGGAGTTCAAGGAGGCCTTCAACTTGTTCGACCGAACGCCCAAGGGCGAGATGAAGATCTCGTATGCCCAGTGCGGGGATGTGATGCGAGCGCTTGGCCAGAACCCCACCAACGCCGATGTGCTCAAAGTGCTCGGGAAGCCGCGGCCGGAGGAGATGAGCTCCAAGATGGTGGACTTTGAGACCTTCCTGCCCATGCTGCAGCACATTTCTCGCGCCAAAGACCAAGGCAACTTCGAAGACTTCGTGGAGGGCCTCCGAGTCTTCGACAAGGAGGGCAACGGCACCATCATGGGCGCCGAGCTGCGCCACGTCCTGGCGACGCTCGGGGAGAGGATGACGGAGGACGAAGTGGACAGACTCATGGCCGGACAGGAGGACGCCAACGGGTGCATCAACTACGCCTCCTTTGTGAAGCATATTCTCTCGGGATGAACGCTGAACCCGAGAGACTTCTACCGATTCCCGTCACCGTGGACCGACCGGTATTTGTGTGACATTTGTGCTCACCAGCCACCCGACCTGCGCCGTCTTCCTTTTGGCAAACGTGTCACGAAATGCCAGTGAGATACACTGGCCGTCCGTTTAATAAAGGCAATTTTATCACACGCCTCCACCCCGCCCCCCACTCTCCTGATTGTCATTTTTAAGAACAAACAGCATTTAAATTCAAAGAGAAAATGATTTATGCTAATCGACTTGGTTAACGTGATTTGGAACAAGTAGTGTCGGGGAGCGAAAAATGAAGAAAAAAAAAATAATTAATAGGCTTTGGCTCCCAGATTTGATTGTATTCCAATTTCCACAAAGAGCCCTCTTGTTATTATGCTGGAGGGGCAGCTGCTGTGGATCATGACACGCAGCCACGCAGACGGACACAAACACACACACGCGTACACAGACACATTGCAGACACTCAAAGTTGACGAATACGAGACAGGTGCTGCAAGGACGGACGGGCCTCCTTCTAGATCTTGTTAATGGTTTGGTGGCCTGTTAACAGTAGACCTTGACAACACAGTCCCATCGCCCTCCCCGGTGAGGGATAGATGACAAGTAGTTAGCTCCGATGGCGGCCTTTCCTTTAGCGCCGCGCCGTCATCAACATTAGCGTTCATGTCATTGTGTTTAGAGAAGCCTTGACCAGCTCAATTTGCCAAGTTTCGACTTTCGGGCATAACTTTTTGAAAGAACTCGCCACGTCTTTTGATTTATGTTTCCATAAATAATGACGGCTCACCTTATAAAGTATGATTTTACCCGCACGTTTCAATTTGCTCACAAGTAGCGATGCTGTCACGCGCGCATCAATTGAGTGAAAAAAAGAGCTCTTATACAAGGGAAGATCAAATTGGAAGAGGTGTTTGACTTTCACGGCGTTCCGTGCCACCGTTCCCAAGCTTGCTTTCTCATTTCACATTTTCCAGGGTGTTAATACAAAAGAAAAAAAAAAGCCTTATCTTGAATGATTGACTTTCCAAGATGTCGATGCTAACACGCTATAAGACGCTGAAGTGCCTTGCGTTTTAGAACATGTCAAAGTAATTGGATGACACACAGGCGGGACAAATAACATCAGTGCGAACGCTACGCTCTCAAAGCCTTCGATTTAAATAAGCAAAGCCATGTTGGATCATCTGATGGAGTGAAACCATCACTTGACTGTCACTGAAACTGTCGACAAACCCTGACATGGAAACAGGCTCGCTTAACAGGAAACTCCCGTTAGAATGGACATTCTACTTTCATTTATATATGAATGACACGGCCGGTCTGTTGTTTCAGCTCGTAAACCCTTTTAGTCGCGACTGAAATATCGCAGCAAAGACGATGAGTCCAGATATACCCGCGGTTCCCCCGAGGAATGCAATAAATGAACGCTGTGCCTCGGCGCCGCCCCGCAGAGCTGCTGGCGGGCTTGCCGGTTGCTTAGTTGGGCTTATTTATGGCCACATGTTTGGGCGCCGCGCTCATCGCGAGAGCAGACAAGGGGACGACGTAAATGAAAGCGCACAAAAACTCGGGTCATATCGTCAGGGCTAGATTTGGTTAGCGTTAGCGCTCAGGTTTAGAATTTGAGTTAAGGTTAGGTTTCATGAGGTTTTGAGTTGGGTGGTCGATACAGGCAAGTCTCATAAAAGGACTTTTTTCCCCCAGCAGACTCTTCAGAGATTATTGATACGTGGGCGTGGGGGGGCAGCCCATTTACGTCGTGATTGTTTTATTACAACGTTAAATCGAACAACGTTACAAATGGAAGGGAAAAGACCTTTATCACATCCGCTGTTGTTAGTCCGCACGGCGCAACGCTCGTGGCATTTCTCACTGTCAGATAAGAATGTTAAATGGGAGTGACTTTGTGCCGCCACTATTTACAATGCGTTAAGTAGGATTGCTTTAATTCTCATTGATGTTGGATTGGGGCAATTAAAAGGGTGACCTACTTCAGTAGTCTGTCAAAGTCTGAACATCACTTGCGTTATCGTTGATGCGCAACTTCACCGCATTTTCAGCGCATTTACAAATTTTACGATAAAAGCCATCATATCGGGGCGTTTCTGCCATTGGAGGCCTAAACAGGAGCCGACGAGCTTCCCGGGCCGAGGCAAGCGGCTCCTCTCGTTCCTTTGAAAGTCAGTGCGCTAGAGTTGCTCAGTGCTCCAATAGACTCGCTGGAGTCCATGGAGAAGATCGAAGCGTGCAAAAGCGCGTTTATGAGGAACCGCAAGCAGACTTGTACGTGTGGGATGATGTAAAGTCAGCCAGGGCAGTCACAGATCGCCACTGTGAAATGGGCATTTGTAAACTGCCTTCCGCTCCGATCGTTCACGTCCGTGTGTGACAACGGAGCTGTGCCTCCGGCAAGGAGAATGATTTTCAAAAAATAAGATGATGATAATACTAATAGGTTCACGTGTTGCACGTCTTCCTAAGAACGATGGCTTTATCTCTGAATCTGCTCTCAAACTTGGCCCCCATTCTTACAGCACCTTTTAAGCATTTGAAGTTCTTGTTATGCGATCCGTTTTATCTTGCAGTTTTTTACTGCCCCACCTGGCCCGTATTCTGGCGTTTAAAAAAAAAATTCTTCTGAATTTGTGGCTGACTTGGTATCTTACGCAGATAATATACTTCCTCTTATGGGTGACTTTAACATTCATATGAATGTCCCGTCGGAACCACTTACCGTGGCGTTTGAGGCAATAAATGATATCTTTGGTGTCAAATGTAATGGTTTTACCTTCCACCACTGCGATGTCTGACCATTACTCTTCAAGATTTGAAGTCTTGGCTCATTGCTTCTTGCTTATGGTTCTTGTTTATGGTCTTTTTTATTTATTTTTTTTAATGACATCCTCCTGGCAAATGACCCTGCAGAGTATATGTGTCTTTTGGATTTAACTGCAGCATTTGATACAATGGATCACAGTATTCGATTGGCTCGTTTGCAGCACCTGGTGGGCATTGGCGGGTAGGTCCTCTTTAGTGATTAGAACCTTTTGTCTTAGCCTTGGTTGCTTTGAGTCATGAACTGCCCCGCTGTCGTGTGGTGTTCCACAAGGATCAATTCTGGGGCTTCTGCTGTTCTCACTGTATCAGCTCCCATTGGGTTCCATCTTAAGGAAACATGGTTGCGACTAAATTTCAACTTTAAAACCCATCTTAAAACTCATTTTTATTCTTTGGCTTTTGATTGTTAGTTTGATGTGCATTCTACTATCTTTGTGATTAATTTGTTTTCCTGTTTGTTGTATGAATTATGTATGCTCCACGTACACCACTTTGTATACAGCGGTAGTTTTTATTTCTTCCACTCTGAGATTTAAGACCACTTTTTTATAATTGCACTAGTTTTCTCATCCTGTCTGAAGTCATTATCATGTTCCTTACATGATAATTATTTAAACTGTTCTCAATTTACAAAGGTATCATAAGTTTTAAAACCTTTGGCGGAATTGTCGTAACGTTAGAGGGAGGGAAAAAAAAAGACTTAGAGGATCCAAACTAATTTTAGTGCCATCGAACAGAGGGTGGAAATATGTTAAATATTTATAGCTCTTGTCAGGAGGGTGATGCAGCCACTGTAATTTTCATAGCTGCTGTGCTGTGTGTTGTTTTAAGGAGCATTACGTCCGGCGTTCAATATGTTCTCTGTGCGCTTTTAGTGACCTCAAACACAACAGTGGCCACATTCTCGCACGTAAACATCGAGTGGCAGCATTTTCTCATTTGAAGAGGTAATTTGTGAGATTGCTACGCCAAGGGCAACGTGCATTGTTTGGGAGCCGAGCGCTTATTGCAGCAGCGGCAGTGGCACAGTGTTTGTTGGCTCTAATTTTTGGCAGCAAAATTACTCATTTATCTTATTCCTTAAACTTTAATTTTCTCAGCTATTTTTTTCTATCTACAGGGAGAAGATGAAGCGCAAACTTCCAAGATCTTATTTTTTAAAATTCGTTCTTCAGTGAAGTTCAAGGCAATGCCGTGTTGTTGACCTCAAAAGTTGCAAGCCATCGGGCGAGCGATGGTGGAGATAAACGACAAGCTTAACGATGCGACAAAACCGGTATTTTAAGTGTGCCAAGGTCAAGATTAGCCAGCGTCATTTGTCACCGGCAGCGAGCGAATTTGACCGCACTGCGTTAAGAAAATCAGTAACCTTATTTGACTTTTCAGAAGAACGCTTTGCTTGAATTCAAAGCTCTCTTTTCTAAAGTTTAAGAATGAACTGACTTCACGGAGCTCAAAGTGGGCAGTAATAGATTCACCCCTTAATATATATATTTTTTCTGGGGTAAAGCCAATCACCATTTTTTTTGTGGAAACATGTTTTCTGGTATTTCCCTGTTATAATTATATTTATAATGGCCATCAATCATTTGAGGACTTTTGCTAGCAGGCAAGCGAGCTTGGCCCTTAGCACCGTGAATAATGGGAGTGGCTGGAGGCAACTGATTAGGAAACGCATGCAACAGGGCTGACGAGAACAGGTGGGAATGAAAACCTAGTGGACAGAAATGAAAAAAATAAACAAACAAAATTAGCGAACCTACGCTAATGCGGGAGTAACGTCATATTTACAATGAATTTGCAAGAAGACCTGTCGAGGCCAGAAAAATGAATCAATCACATGAACAAGACGAACTAAATTGAACGGAAAATTGAGCGTGCCTTGTCGTGCCGTGGGGTGCCTTGTTGCACTGTTTGAAACCGTCGTGTAGCAAGAGCCCCCTGTAGCTAAGAATCAACTCATGAAATGGGTGACTGATCAAATAATGAAATGGGTGACTTTTCAGAAGAACGCTTTGCTTGAATTCAAAGCTCTCTTTTCTAAAGTTTAAGAATGAACTGACTTCACGGAGCTCAAAGTGGGCAGTAATAGATTCACCCCTTAATATATATATTTTTTCTGGGGTAAAGCCAATCACCATTTTTTTTGTGGAAACATGTTTTCTGGTATTTCCCTGTTATAATTATATTTATAATGGCCATCAATCATTCGAGGACTTTTGCTAGCAGGCAAGCGAGCTTGGCCCTTAGCACCGTGAATAATGGGAGTGGCTGGAGGCAACTGATTAGGAAACGCATGCAACAGGGCTGACGAGAACAGGTGGGAATGAAAACCTAGTGGACAGAAATGAAAAAAATAAACAAACAAAATTAGCAAACCTACGCTAATGCGGGAGTAACGTCATATTTACAATGAATTTGCAAGAAGACCTGTCGAGGCCAGAAAAATGAATCAATCACATGAACAAGACGAACTAAATTGAACGGAAAATTGAGCGTGCCTTGTCGTGCCGTGGGGTGCCTTGTTGCACTGTTTGAAACCGTCGTGTAGCAAGAGCCCCCTGTAGCTAAGAATCAACTCATGAAATGGGTGACTGATCAAATAAAAATAAATAAATGTGAGCGGCCACAAAGCCAAAATAATTGTTGCTGAAAATACATACACACTGTTGACAGATGACATTGTCGGACGAGACATCTGGCTGACGCTGTCCTCAAAATAATTGACATCTAAAGGCATCCAATGCACCATTTCTCCAGCTTCCTGCGACTTTATCCACAAATTTAGCATCCTATTTACCGCCGGCGCTTCCGAACTCGTAACAATTAGCTGGATTAGTCGAACATCTGGTATTCCTCGGAGGCGACAGCGTGCGACATCAAGGTGTTCAGCACATCAAGAGCATATTTTATAATGATCTGTTGCAAATTGTGTGTCCTCTAATGCAGTGTATTTATAAGCGCTGGGCCAGCACGCCATGAAAGATGGAGCAGGCGCTTGATGCGTACAAAAAGCTTAAACCTGCAATATGTGCATTGACAGAATTTTTGGGGAGCACCCATCGAAATAGTCTCAGAAATGGCAACGTCGTGACATCTGGCATGGTTTTATGTGACGCGTATGTGGACAGTTTGTCAGCTCCCTTAAGACTGCTAATCCAATTTAATTGTGGAGGAGCTGGACGAGTCAACATGATCCTGACAGTAAGGAATGTGTTCATGTTAGTGCCATGGAATAGTTCTGCGAAACTAGTTGGTCTGTGTTTGGTCGGAGAAAATTCGCAGTTTGAGGTCACAATGCCTACCTTTACGCAAGCTACACACACGTTAGCAGGTAGAAACAAACAAAAAATATATATTTGAGGTCATGCGTTCAATTTCAGCCCAACATGTACAGTTTAGCAGTCTGCTAATCAAAAAGCATAGATGAAACAAGCAACAAAAACCAAAAAAATGACCATGGCGGCAGCAATAAAACAAGATTTTGGGCTCTTTAATTGGCCTTTTGTACCAAACAATGCACTTGATAGAAGCCTGCACACAAAGCTTTGATACAATACACAGCGCTCAGCCTTCATTGCTGCTTTCATTACTGCCCATTCAACACGCACGCCGTGTCCGAGGATCAATACTTCTTCACCTTGTAGGAGCAGAAACTAGATTAAATGCACCTCCAAGGGTCAATAAGGAGTGTCTGAGCTCACTTTTCGCCAACCTTTGAGTCCAATATTTGACCTGATCCGCTCTCTGGTGCTCCCGTGTACACGTTGAGCGTTATTTCCATAATAGGCGAGGCGAGGCAGATTTGTTGACGTACAACACGTTTCATTCACGAGGCAACTCGATGTGCTTCACACAAGCCGAGCATTTCCAAACACAACAGCTAATGACATTCAGAAGCAAAGCAAAGAAAACAAAAGTGGCTTCCAAGCTCTTGGATCTCCGTTGACTCTTGTTGAACATCTGACACGCAGGCGAGCAGGCCGCCTCATTCGAGGCCCCTCGCACGCTTTGTTTACAAAGTTTGAATGGCTGCCAACAGGACGCCGGCTTCGTTGGCTTCCCCGCAGAACTCGAAAAAAACAACGGTCGCTTTTGTGCCAAAAGCTGTGCCGCTCCTCAATTTGGAAAATTCCTAAAACTTTTCTGTCTCTTCTTGAGTGTCTTTGCGAACGCACATCCACCTCATGCTAATTTGCATCTGCTTCAGTGCTTGCCATACATTGCGCAACTACTGTATTTTTTGGTAAATATTTTAGTTGACGTAGCACTGTGGTTCAAACCTGATGCTCCAAGAGTGCAATCGATGCATATTATTATTATTTTTTTGCTTTCCTTGTCTATACCATAGCATATGACATTTTATGAATTCCACAACAAACAATCGATACGGCCTGATTTACAAAGCCACTGGCTGAATTCACTAAGCTGCTTGTTGGCAAGTTGGGCTGATTTGACAAATCCGAGCACAAATTTAATTACAAAGATGCGCGTGAACCGAACCAATTTGCCACATTTGTACACTACATGTGGGTGTGCATAATTTACTTATGGAAGTGACATGTTATGCAATTCATCCAACCAAAGAAGGCTGTAGAATGTCGTTTGGTCTCTATAGAAACACATCCCGGTGGGTGTGACAACAATGCATATCGAGTGAACATTTGTAAGCACGCCGCAGCCGCGCTGCCTTAAATTCACTGCCACTCACTGGGAATTAAGCCATCTCGTGCCGCCTAATCATGTTTGCGCTTGTTGGGTGGGGAACACGATGTGTCCTGAGCTATAATCCTGATTGACTTCTCCAGATGGCAATTTGGTTTATTTATTGTGGTAACTGAGAATCCATTGTCAGGATTATAGACGCCACCTCTGGCCAAAAACATCCAAGTAGCACTAGACCTTTTTACTTTCGCTTTGAGTGCTGCTTAAAATGTGATTTCATTTGCCCTCACTGGTAGGGGGGATTACCACGTCGTACTTCCAAAGCATACCTGCATCCCGCCAATGTGAGAGAGAGAGAGTGAGAGCCCTGTGATTAGCTGGTAACCAGTTCAGGGTGTACCCCGCCGGCTGCCCAAAGTCCACTGGGCGGAAGAGGATGGATGTGTGAGTGATTTTCTGCAACAGTGAAATAAGTTAACCCTTATTTTCCAAACAAATCCTTTTTCCTGTTTTTTATTCATGGTACCCCGTCAAGCAGTCCTAGGACCTTAAGACCGCACTATTGTGTCTATAAGTTCATGTTCCTTTTAAAAATGTATCTCGTTGACAGATACGATTAAGAATTAAAACAAAGTGGATGCCCATCGACTTGTTTAGTCTTATTTTTTTGTCCCCAAAAAGGTATTGATTAGAGAATTGATAATTGGTAAGCATGAAACTAAATCGATAATGGAATCATATCATAAAAATCCTCTGTAAAAAAGTATATTAATATTCAGGGAGACAAATATTGTCTGAAAAATCATTCTGTGAAGGAGGACATAAAAGTCAGGCGATTCCCTTTCCTGTCCCGTCGCATGCTGCTACTCAAAGGTCACTTTGTCATTGCCATTATGAAAGGAAGCTTTTGCCGTCAAGACAGTTCAGGACGGGGCGATGTTTGTTTTATCGCTTTTCATTCAGCTTCACGACAGCAAGCAAACAACTTAATGGACTACAATTTATTTTGTATCTCTTAGCTGCGGGAACCGCTGAGATTTTTTTTTATTTATTTATTTATTTTAAGATGCAGCAATTTGTCTAATTACTCTATTGAGACTATTTTCACACACGCAATTGCACAAGGGTGTCTCCGCTCTGAATTACAGTTCACGCACCGAGAATACAAATATTAGCATGAGGCCGTCCGGTAAAGTATCCATAAATCCGCCGGTTGTCTTGCACAATGTCAAAGTAATGTCCCATTGAGCCGATGTGCAAAATAAGCCCCGACGTTCTAGCTCAAGCTCACGGCGAGTCTGGCAACGTGTCGATGGAATTTCCATTAGTAGAACTGGAAAGTTGAGCTCCACAGATGACGGTTTTGTTCAGAAGTTTCCGGATGTAGAAAATGCATCGTACAGGACAGTTCTCAGCTCATGTTTATGCAGCTACCAGGTATCACTAATGCAAACCTGTAACTGGCCCTTAATTCCCACCGGCGACAACAGCGTCACTGAATTTTAACTAATTACTAACAAATGTGAGTCATTTGTACAGATAGGACATTTTGGCCCGCACTGTTCACAGGGAGCATCGGAACTACCAAAATAGGCTGGATGGCAGACAAATGATCACACGCTCAATTCAGCTGAAGGAATGATTAGACATGAACACGGTGCACGCGTGCTGCAGGAGGGGAGCGGAACATTACAAAGCGGCAGGTCATCCTCACCAGGCTTGGGCCGACCTGCATGAAGGCTCAGCATGCATCTGGGCAATTTCCACAAACTCCCGGGAGGATGCAGCCACTCCCTCAAACTATAAATAAATGCACTCATCCTTGTGGACGACGCGCCGTTGACTTTTGCAAACCCATAAAAAAGATACAATATGATTGATAGACATCGAGACGAACGAGCGTGGGCTTTTGACTGGATCTGTCCGGACTTTGATTTGTAACTTAGCACTTAAGAGGAACCGGCGATGGAAACACAGAGATGCAGTTTGCTACGAGAACAGGCAGTCAGGCCAAAAGAGGCTGACTTAAAAAGCACATTTATATTCAGTGAAATCTAGAAAGACTTTAATAATATTAATATTGTCATTAAAATAAGTAGCCACTTATTTTAAGTGACCCCCCAATTTTTTTCTCCAAAAATAATTACTCCCCACAATTTGCCCTCTGTTGGAGGCAACTTTTATTTTGAGTTACTTTTAAAATCAAGTAACCGATTACTGAACCAAATTACTTTTCACGTCTAGTAATCAGTTACTTCAATGTAACTGTGTCAACGCTGGCGGTAACACTTGCTGTAAAAACAAATGTGCAAATGACATCCTCAACTACCGGATTGGGATGTAAATTAGTACATTCGCGGTCCTTTTGGTGGGTCCTTACGAACAGAGGTTGTTTCAAAATTAAGAACCTTACCCCCGGACCCAGATGTGTGCAAAAAGCAGCTCGAGCAAAAAAACTTTGATGAATCTCATTTTTCTGTCCCCTTAAAATGTGTGACAGTGCACATTAGAGGATTCTCCCTTCACATCCCAGATCAATATTTTCCAGCTCGCGAAATGCTTTTGATCAGCTGCAGTTTAGCGTCCCACCCGCTGACTGTCGTTCTTGGTGCACTATCAAAGCAAAATCTCGAGCGCTTATTATAGCTGACCTTCTCAAGAGCCTTTTTTTTCGTTAGCGGATGCCGAGCGCGAAAAGTCAATCGGAATTTGATGCTGACAGCAGCAGTGCTGACCCTGCCGTCTTAATCATGACACCGAGATGCGTTGTAGGATAGCTCGTCGCACAAACTAAATGATGAACTATTGTTTGTTTTTTTGGGAATTCGTTGGCCTATGCCCGTGAGGATTCGTGTGACTTTCTGGTTAGTTGTTAAAATGCATTCTAATAAATGACGCAACGGAGGCCCTGCAGTGGAACAAGAATCAATAAATAAACAGAGCTTGGCTCAACAAGCTAAGCTGTCATTGAAATATAGGTAGAAAAATGGCATAAATAAGAGATGCCGGCAGCCTTGTATATTACCTGATTAATTTATGATTATAACAGATGGGCTTTGAAAAGGAATGACTTTGGTCAGGGCATAAGATGCCACGCGTAAAATGTTATGATGTATGGTCCGAAGACAGTGGAAAGTAACATTAAAATGCAACAACGCTGGGTGACTCCCCAAGAATATGAAAAATGCGGGTGGGTTCGAGCAAATCTACCACGGAGGTGAGTTATGCGCGCGACTCCCACGTATGCAGTCGACTGTAAAACCCGTCATTATGTCCAAAATCCGACGCCGATGTCACAAAAAAAAATGCAATCGAGCGTCGCCAAGATGTAGATGTGGATTTCAACGCCTGGAAATATGACGAGTGCTGCAATATTTTGTCGTTTACAGACGACGCGTTTTCCTCATGGAAGCGGCACCTCAATGGAGAGGAAAACGCCGATCGTTAATGTTGGGGCGATCCTTCTAATATTTTGAGAGATTGATGTGCGCATGAGTAGAAAGGTCTGGACAAAGTTTGGGGACCATTGATTGCAGTTTTTGAACATTAGTGTTCTATATTCCACTGGCATTACCACGGTACGGCAAGGGAGGAGGGACTCACGTTGGGGTGGGCGACTAAACAGCAAATCGAACCAGTTTCCGAAAAGAAATCACTGGAGCCAAAAAAACATTTGGATATCTAAAAGGAACACCCCACTTGAGCCGTCTAGTCCGTTCTGAGTGGCCGCCATGTTGGATGTGGCTACCGGATTCGCCATATTAAAAAAAAACCCTTGCATGTGGGAATTCTGGGGTGGGGGTTGACATTGGATAGACGACTTTTAGAACTATGTCAATTTTCATTACTTCCGAACGCTGTGCTGCAATTTGTTTCTGTACCGCCGACATTTACCTTGCGTGACTGTTTAATAGTATGACTGCTGCAGCCATAAGGACAAGAGTCCTTGATGAAAGTTACAGTCAAACACTGTCAAAGGTGAGGTCCAGAACTTTGAGATGCATTATAATTCAGCCGTTCGACGGCATTCGTTGTGGTCGCTAGCAAAGCGGTAGTTGAGCTGAAGCAAAGAGAAGGCGACGGCCAAAAACGGGTGACCGTGGATTTTGTTCTCGTTGCAAGCCCAGCAACACAAACAAAATAATACCACCTCTGTAGCGCAGTTCGTTTGCTGATCCCGCTGGTGTGGTTGTTGCCGAAGAGGTCTTGGCTCGACACTATTGATTGGACAAATGCACAAAGACAGAATGGAAGGGAGGAATAGGATTTTTTTTTGTTTTTTTTTACACTTACGAGACTCTTGAGAGGAGAGTGGCAGCATGCGCAGCACCTCTGGGTGTCTTGTGTTAAGACACAATTTCCATTTAAAAAAAAATCATGGGAATGAGTCAGCGCTGGAAGAAAGACCAGAGGGTGGAAAGTCACAACAGCAAACACACGAGTGAATACGACTCAAATTTCCATTTTTAACTTGCTGAATTTTTTGTTTTAATTATTGTTAAGGTCATTTAGTAACCAGCCCAAAAGTCCTTAACCAACCTTTGGCTAAACCACGCCCAGCATGATAGTCGAGAAGAGGCTTTACAACAGTAATTTCTTTTTTTCCCTAACCAAACTATGCGGCGATTGAGTTTTTATGCAGAGGCATCTGAATCGCTAAAAAAAAAAAAACATAAAAATTGCCTGCTCCAAGATCAGCAGTGTATTATCCTTAAAAGTAACACGTTATTGTTTTCCAGCTCGTTAAGCAAAATGCTAACGTTGTGCGAACGTTTATGCTACTCATGGGGGTTTTACTGCCGGTGGCTTGAGCAGTCTTCACAAGCGGAAGCTAAAATGACTATAAAACGCAGCGAATTAAAAAACTAGCGCGGTATGGAGATTTTGATTTCTGTTATGTAGAATGTGAGTATTACTTAAGATGCAGGCAGACGTTTGGAGTTCCGTAGATGTCGCACTCAAAGCTAGTCAGTCAATGTCGAGCATTCGCGTTCATCTTGTCAAGTGGGGGCAAACAATGCACAAATAGTGATATTGAACCTGCGTTTTGTTGTTGTTGTAAAACAAAACAACAGTATTCATATTGCTTAATCGTCAGGTATTTATTTGATTGTCGCTCGTCAAAAAAAGGTTGGGCACCCTTGTTCGAAGCATCTTCCTGCCTCTCAGCAGTGTTTTTCCTGTTTGTTTAGAGCCCAAAATGTTCACATTTTCATTGTATATTTTCAAAATCTCATCAGTGGTCATTCCTGGTTTGCACCTTCTAGTTTCTTTGCACATTCACATCGGTCTTTTGGAGACATCGCTAATGACTCCCCTATTACACTCCCATTATACGGTGCCGCTGTGTGGCATTTTCACAAAACCTTTCCCTTTTTTTCTCTTCTATTCAGGAAACACGGTGGCTTCCGATTGCAAGCATGTTAAAAAGGTCACTCGTCCAAATAAAGGCCAACAATGCCAAAGAATTTCCCCATACGTAAACACTCGACTCAACGCGCAGGGCTTGCAGCGCACGTGGTGACCAGCTTGACGTAATACAAGCTTTGGCCTTTAATTAAATAGCACAGAATTGATTTTTCTTTCTTTTCTTTTTTTCAATATGGGACTGCAAACGAGTGTTGGCTTCGTTGTGACATAACATCTTTCTCAATGTGAACAGATGTGCATGATCGGGAGCAATGACGCCATTGGGGAAAAAAAAAGCTCTCGTTTTCAACCTCTTGTTGGTGACTTGGACAAGACATTTGCTCGTGAGCACACGTTGGTATAATGTCGGCCAAATGCTAAAAAAATACGTTTCAACATAATTAGACGTTCAAATGTACTCTCAATTATGTTCAAAGGTAATCGTCGGTCCGTCATGTTATTTTAGCTGCACTTCCTTCGGTAAATGTTACCGGTCCGCGAGTCTATCACTCAGTCCGCGAGTCCGCCATCCCTGTAAAATAAAAAATAAAAAACGTCATAGTCCAACTGATGAAAAATCTAATATGATTAAAATGGCATATTGAATTCCCTACCAGTGTATCTACAATCATACAGTGACTACCCATAGAGCTACGCACACACTTATAAACACATAAATAAAGGTTTTCTTTATGTTTTTTATGTTCTTTATGAGACACCCTGTATATATATATATATATATATATATATATATATATATATATATATATATATATATATAGATTTGTTTTTATATATATATATATATATATATATATATATATAGTGAACATTGACAATACATGTTCTCTTTGCTCTTTTGTGACGTTGAGCTCGTAAAATGAGCCGCCACCCGTTGACGTCACAATCACATGCCCCAGTGTGGGGTACATGGAAGTTAAATGGGCCATGTGATGCACTAAAAAAAATAAAAATAAATAAAATTCCGGCAGCTGCTGGTTTTGACTATAGGTAGTCATCATGTTGCCTGTGTGAAATATGTAACATCTGTAATGGGGGGGCCAAGGTGAAGTCAATGATGTGGTAATAAATACATTTATTTGTGTAATGGCTTCCAGAATAAGCAGGTGATGAGGTATAAAACTATTTGTGTTTGTTTTTAATGGATGCCGCAGTGCAGAAAATGGGCAAGTTGGACATTTTGCAAGCAAACGCAGGAATGGGTGGCCGTGCAGCTTTCTTGTTGTACTTTCTTGTAGACACTTTGTTCAAAGCCGACAAAAGCCTTGTATCCTTGTATCGGTTCTTTACAAAACGCCAGGCGAAAAACACTTCTGAGCGAGAACATGAACTAAATAGGGGGAAAAAAAGATGAGTGCGCAGTTAAACGTTAAATGACCATGACTTTCTTTCTTTGTTTTTTAGAAAATACACAACTCTCATTTATTGCGCAATAATCTAATTGTAACAAGTATTTGTTACAGATTGTGATGCATTTTTATGCTTGAGGAAACATTTATGTCTGAATTTTGGGGGCGCTTGGAACGAATTAGGGCAATTACATGGACAACGCGTCTCTACTTACAAAGTTTTCTCCTTCAGAAACAATTATTTTCGTAAGTAGAGGGACCACTGTATTTTTATTTACGTTAAAAACAGACACACACACACACACAACATAAATAAATAAAGGTTTGGCGCTGTATTGTCCGTCCCCTCTTGATCCACTCTGTGAATCATGTTTTTCTTCTGCGGTTCTGTCTCAGGTTTGCCCCCCCCCCTCTTTAATGGCCGTCCTCTCGTGCTCTTCTCGCTCCACTGGCCACCTCTGCCTCCCTCTTCAGCTCTCAGCTCTTCATTTCCTGGAGCTACACCAGCCAATCTGGCTCCCTTGCGTTTTCGTAACTCCTCTTCAAGATCTGTCCCTGTGTTTTTTTTATTTATTTATTTTTTCTTCCTGATTGCTTGGAGCGTCCTTGGGGCCGTCATCGCGCCAGGGCCGGAGAATTAATGTGATGTTTAGATATGAGCCTATCGTCCATCATCATGAACTATTTCTTGGATGCGGCAGCGCTTTCTCTTTTCTGTGTTGCCCATCCCTGTGGGTGGGTCCTTTTAGCCGCTCCAAAGACAAATGATGTTACAAATTTAACGACGCTGTCAAATGTCCAAAAATGAATAAATTGCGCTGCGTTTACCACTCAGCTTGACTCAATTCGTTACTGAGTGAGGGTGCAGTGGAAAAAGTTGGCTTCAGCGCAAAGATGCCCCAGAATTGAAAACGTGTAAATGTCGGGAAATCCCATTAAGCCAAAATTGTCAAATGGGCGTCCCTCCTTCCGACCTTGACTTTGGGCCCGTTAATTAAAAGATCTCACACAATGAATCTGGAATTGTCACATTGCTTATTTCGGGGGTTACAACAAAAGGCGTATATTTACACGAGCAAGTGTTCCTATATTTCTGAAGCTAATTGTGAAGAAAAAAAACGTAGAATTTTTGAAATCCCCCACATTGGAATTTTCTTGGAAAAAAATGCGATTGAAACTGGACTTTTAATCTTAAAAATGTTCATCCTTCATGACTATTCTCATGGAATTGCATGCTTTTTCTTAAACGTTTTTTTTTTTTTTTTTATTGGAGCATTGAAACAATTTTTCACAATAATACCCCCATTTCTAATTCCTTACCCATTTCAGAATACGCCTGGTATAATTTGGTGTAAATAAAGCCAGTGTATAGTACAATCTCAGAGGCCAATTAACACCTGTTTCATTCACGAAACAATAGCCACGCTGAATGTAAGGCTAAGCGTGTAAATTTAATCTGCAGGCACTCCAAAGAAAGCAGAGGCAGAAAAGGGAGCGGGGGGACTGTGACAGCTTAAATAGGCCGCTCAATTGTTCAAGTGGCGAAATGCAAACTCAGCAGAATGCACCACCTGAACGGCAAAGAACAACAGCACGGCGCGGCAAACGAAAATGCACACGCCGGCGTTTCTTCTTCTTTTCAAAGACTTTTATCGCGTTGGAACAATGTGAGCCGGAATGAATTATTTACGTTTACGGGGTTCGATTTTAGCTGCAAAGCTCAGCGTCGCATGTTTTTTTTTTTTTTTTAAAGAAAAGCTAGCCACAGCTCATTCTTGGTCAATTTACCGATTTAGGATGTCAGTGCACCATTTTGGTTGAAGTATGATGAAAGCACCTTTCCAAGAGAAGTATGGAAAGCCTGTGACAATGTGCATATTGCCTTTTGCCCATATTAATAGTGAGTCTTCTTTGAATACCTGCGGGTAACTCCCCTCTTTCTCCCGAGAATTCCTGCCTTGGATCCTTCATCATTTATGTTTGTCCAGGCATTGAAAAGTCTTTTCATTTGAAACTGCCGCCATCACAAAAGCTAACCGTCATTTCTCTGGTGGTGTTGAGTATCCTGAGGCTTTTGCTACCATTCAAGTTCCTCCATCAACGCTCCTATTAGATCTACAGTCAAGCAAGCCACCTTTTGTTTCCATAGGAGCCTGGCTCCGTTCCACCGACGGTACTTGAGCCCAAGGGGGATTCCATCTGTCCCTTATCCTCATGGGCCCGCGACTAATGAAGACACATCGTGATGGTGGGTCCGTATCGCAAATTATTTTCATGCCATTAAATCGCAATGCTCCTTTTCCAACTGCTATGCTTGACAACTCGTTCGTATCCATTTCTGATGACAAAAAGTTGAAAGAGAACCACAGAGCTATACCAGCATACCGCAGGTAATGCTTGAAGATTCTCGTCTGCGCCCACCGTTGGGTTGGGACTTGTTTCAGTCAGCGTTAGCTACTGCGTTTTCAGAAAAGCATTATTTCGCTCGTTGGTACCCTCAAAGTTACAACCTTAATACCCATCAGACTGTCAAGAATGTTTCGGAAAATTCTTCTATTAAAGAAATAAACATTAGCTTGGAGTTTCAATATTTAGCCCTCCTCCTTCTTTCTTATGTCAGTTTCCAGCTAGCAGACACAATCGTGATTCTCATGTCAAGTGCAGATCCGCTCCCTGAAAGACCCTGTGAGATCCCAAACGACTTCTGTATGTCTGATCAATCTAATGCGCCGGCAGACTTGAATCTGTGTTGGTACTGACAGATGCCAAGCTGCGCTAATGGTGTCTAAATGGCGCGTACGCTCGGTCTCCCGCTGGGTGAGGTCAAACCCGCTGAGCAGCAAGCCGTGGTTTTAAGGTAAACGTGTCTGCTGACACACTTTAGGCAAGTGACAGACCGTTCAGGAGGTGGAGCGCAATGCTTTGGTGAAGCGTTATTGGAGCCACTATTCGAGCTTTTATTCTTTGCGCCTTAGAATGCGGTGCACCGTATATATGAAAACATTTTTCAAATAGGCCATTCATTGAAGGGGCGCCTTATACTCCGATGCGCCTTATCGTGCGGTAAATACGGTAACTGAACGGTTTATTCCAGCAAAATGCCTTTGGCATCACCCGATCGTGAAATACTTTAGCTAAATAAAACTCCGACATAATTTCTGGAACATAGCATCAAACACTTTGGAACGTACGCCATTAAACTTAAATCGACAAGTAGCTTGAAAAAATAAACAAGCACTTGAGTTTCTTTTCAATTTTGAGTTTGGACTATTTGGACTAAAACGCGCAGTAGTTTGAGGTGTTTAGTGTAAAAATCCCGTATGAAACTCTATTTTGATTTTTAAATGAATTACAAGTATGACGCTGTCATAGCAGAAATGTTGAATGTCTTCATTTCCTTCAATACATATTTACATATATATACATACATATTTACATATTTACGTTTCTTTGTTTGGCTATCCTGCAGCACAAGGATTACACTCTTTGAGGAAATACCGGCAAATATTGGTCAAATGTTCTCCGTCTTCCATCAAAAGATCGGTTCATTCCATCGCGCGCAACAGCCAAGACCCACCACTCCATCTCAAATGTCAGAAGCAGTAGGATCCAATTAAAGCATCTTTTCTGTTCACTACAGATGCAAATGAGGTTCTCCGAAGACAAATCGGCCTCCTCGAAAAGTGGGGGCCGTGTCCCGACTTGGTCATCTTTCTAGCGGCAAGTCCAATCGAGTGAAATGTCCCCGCTGTGATTAATAAAATGTGACTGATGAGATGCATCGGAAGCAGCTCAGATCTGTGTTTAAAGGAAGGGGGGGGGCGCAAAATTCGGTTCTCATCTTTCTCTATAACGCCTGCGAATTAAGATCAAGCCTGGTTTTACAGATACTGTAAGGAGAGTCATAGCTCTTATTAACTTGCTTTCAAAAGCGTCATCAATTTCAGCACTAAAGATGACCAAGAATGATCATATGTCTTAAGTTTCCATCTGTTTCCGCAAGCCACACGTATTTCTTGATGCTCTTCAGCTCCGGAAACAAGTCGTAGCGGCGAGTTAACATTGCAGTCATGTAAGGTCTTTTAATGAGGACAACGCAAAGCCAAATCATTCATGTTAATTTGCGCATACGCAAGGTGCAACTGCGTGGGTAGTCATGCATTTTAATTAAGCTGACACTGAACTCTTGGGTAGCGGTGTGCGTTCAAGTGTGGAAAATATGGCAGTTGCCATGTCTTTGGAAGCGGGGCCCGACTTGGCCCTGTGAAAGGAACACAAATTATTGAGCACGTCTGTGGAGAGTTAACGTGCGCACTGTCTCGTTGCGATTCATTTGAAGACGTAATTAAGCGTAATCGGCACCTAACGTCCGCAAACCGTAGAAGAGTTGGCTTTAAATTGAATTACCGGCGCAAATTCGGACTCATTCATTCATGCTGCAAGGCCTTCATTCAATTCCGGTCAAACGTTGTCACGTACAACAAAAGCCCCAAATCAAATGAAATCGGGGCGGCGTGTAAAATGCAGCGGTGGGCGTGTCCGTAAATTTCGCCGGTCTGTCATTTGTCATTTGCCGGCGGCCGGTCCATCGGTCCGTCATCATCGGCCCGTCATTATTTCAGCCCATCCCTCCGTCATGGTGTCGCTTATATCATCGCTAAATTAAAGTTTGTCACCGCTATTTTAAGACTGTCAGTCACAAACAAGGAAAACAGCACACGTTGGCATTGATTTAGAATTAATTGAGGGCACCCGACACAAGAACGGCACCTCCTCCCGTTTCCCTACCCCAGTTCAGTCTCATTTGGCCGAGTCGCTCAGCGTGCAGCGGCTCCACTAGCCCTGATCTGGGTTATAGAGTATAGTTTACTCGTTAACTACAAAGGGACAGAGGCAGGTGAACAAGGTGTAAGCATTTCCACATTCTTCTAACAAGGAGAGAGACGTGTGCACTCAATCACCCTCAAATATCCCGCTGAGAGGAACATCTCATTCTGCAATATTGTTCAACAGATGTTCGCTTATACAAGATTTATGAAAAGGGAACAAGATTGTTTGGAGAGCCGCACATCGGGGAGATACCGTGGGAGTTTGACGCTTTTAGCTTTCTGATTACCTCAACAAAAGCGGATGCCAGGCTTTGCATGAGAAGCTTCAAAAAAATGTTTGGGGGTATCCAAGGACAACAACAGGATTTGGCAGTAGACAGTCCCCTGGACCTTATGTTTCCACTAAGGAATGGGGGGCGGGGTCCAGCCACCAGCAAGCACCTCCCACAATTCTGCCACCGCCCCTTATCGGCTTTTTTCGTTACAACGGGAACCAGTCAACAGGTCAACTGAATTGTGTAAGAATTCTTTTTCATTCATTCATTTATCTTCCGAACCGCTTGATCCTCACTAGGGTCGCGGGGGGTGCTGGAGCCCATCCCAGCTGTCTCCGGGCAGTAGGCGCGGGACACCCTGAATCGGTTGCCAGCCAATCGCAGCGTGTAAGAATTCTGCAAAAACATTTTTACGAGTGACGAGTCTCTGCCATTTGATTTCATCCACTGGTATATATGAAATGATAAACATGGTTGAGTGTTGTTGTAAAACCCGGTAGACTGTGATGTGTACTGTGTATGCTGTATTTTTTCGGACTTTGCGACTGCCGGCTCTGTCTTGCTCACGGAAAACCAGGAAATGGGCATCTGGAGCAGAGTTCCTTTTGTCCTTTCCGTATAAAACCGGTGCAACAAAATAGCGGCTTTCGAGTAAGTAGCCTCGGCCTAGTCGCCACGAAGCATATAGACATGGAGGGCAGCAGTCTTTGGTTTTTAAACACCTGTTAGCATCAGCATATGTGACCCTTTTACTCCTGTCTTTTCATTTGCAATCTATATTTATACCGTTAAAATAAATGCAGTATACGCGGGCAGTAATTGTATTCCCTTCAAGTTGCTCAGGTCAGTCTAATTTGCAAGTTTTCCTGTGGCTACTAATGAAGGTACATTAAATGTTAATGTTGTTTCTCCCCCCCCCACCCCCCATGTTGTGGGAGGTCAACAATGTTTTATTTTTTGGGGTTGTTGGAGTCCATTGTAATGCAGCGAAAACGCCTCAACTTCTGACATGCAAAGCGTGAATCCGTTTTCCGCTTAACCCCATGCATTTGAAAGTCACGGCATTAGTATTCACCGACCGTCTTCCGTGTCAGACTACACAACCTTACCCTGACGATTAACGTTCAAACCATCTTGCATACAGTTTTAACGTCGTTGTACATTAGAATAAATATGTTCATTTGTGAACTTGCAGAGCGAAAGTTGAAGGAGCCTGCGAACACACACACACAAAAATGATTCATTCGGTTCACGGAGTTCATTGTGGAGTGCTTGCGGACGGCCGTAGAAAATAAATGAGATTTTCAAAGCCAGTGTAGGTGGAATATTTCTGTGTAGATGTGCAAGCGCTGTAAGCTAAATTTTACATCTCACCCCTGACATGAGAGAAGAGACTGACAGGGGAAGAAATGATGTTTGTACTGTATATATCTAACCCGTGTCTGTCACATCATCGCACCGGAGGTTTGCGTGTGAGTGTGCGCGCGGGCTTGTGCGTCAAAGCGCAGGGAAGCGTTCGATCTGTTGGATATTTTCATAAGCACAGTCGGTACAGAAGTCGGCAATGTCACCCAACAGACAACAATCCTAGCCACGCACGAGAAAACAAACACACTGTTTGTGTTGGCATTGATTGCTCCCCATTAAGCCCGAGGATGCAGCGACTCTGTTCGGGAACTAATTATGGTGGATGGCATCCAAGATGAACCAAAGTACTTCCATTTCCCCTAACTTGAAACTCTTTTGTTTGTGCACTGATGTCTCTTGATAAAGAATAAAAAATGCGGATGGGGTTCCGGTTTGGGCAGACATGGAGTAAGAAGCACGTCAGCAGAGCTCCTCGATCAATTCGAGTAACGCCGCACTTTATTAGTATTTAGACGAAGTATATTGTTATTTAAAGGCGGTGGTAAAATGCCTAAAGCAAACAAGAAGTCGGTTTCACGGATGGAAATAACCCATTCGGAGGGAGAGGATCTCGCCGCAAGCGACAACGATGACCGGCACGGACCCGGGGAGCTACGGGCGAATGAGGCTACAGCTAACCTGGCAACGATCCTGCAAGAATTAAGGGAGTTCCGGCGTGAAAGCGCCAATACACTCACCGAAATCAAGGACGAAATTAAGACGACTAACAACAGAATAGATGACGTCGAAACGAGGATCGCAGAGACGGAAGAAAGAGTGCTGGGGCTGGAAGAAGCTACGAAGGAGCTGCTACAGCTACAAGCTAAAATGGAAAGTAAGATAACTGACCAAGAGGGACGAGCCAGGCGGGACAATATAAGAATTTACGGTATCGAGGAGGGGGCCGAGACCAACTCTGCAACGATGATGGTGTTTGTAGAACATCTCTTTAAAGAAAAGCTCGAGCTTTCCCCCTCCACCGATCTGAAGATTGAGAGGGCGCATCGTGCGCTGGGCCGTAAACCTCCCGCCGATTCTCCCCCGCGATCCATAATAGTAAAATTCGCCAGCAATAAGATAAAGGAGGAGGTCCTGCGTAATGTTTGGCGCAAGAAGGGGTTCCTGTACAAGGAGAAGAGAGTTTTTGTCGACCACGACTATGCACCAGAGACCCTGAGGAAACGCCGAGAATACACGGAGGCGAAGAAGGTGTTGCGGGAGAAAGGGATACGATTCCAGACTCCGTTTCCAGCGAGGATGAGAGTATTCTACGAGGGAGAGACGTGCCTCTACGACTCAGCGCAGGAGGCCACTTCCGACATGCTGAAGAGGGGTTTTCCCGTGGCTGTCTACAAACCTCCTACCACCTGGATTGACAGAATTAAGAACAGACTGTGGCATCGGTCTGCAAGCGGTGAGGAACAACAGCCGGACGCTCCACGTGAGGGTTTCAAAAAAAAACTGGCCGCATACAGGAGAGTGGACAACGAAAATTGTTGAAGCCTGGCAAGGTGGCGAGATCTACCACTGTGGGACAACCAAGGGTTAGTTGAACTGAACAGTATTTGGGTTTTTGTGTGAATATGCTTGGGCATGGGTGTAAGCATGCGTGTGTGGGTGTACGCGCGAACGGGTGCACGATTGAGTTTGTCGGGGTTTGAATGGGTGTGTGGACCGTTATGTATTATTGCATAGGGGTGTACGTGAGTAAGTGGATTAGTAAGCACTGCGTGAACATGTGGAAAGTTATGTAAGGGAATAGGTATGCGTGAGTATGTGTGTGGGAGTATGTACATATATGTAGATGTGTGTATACGTGAAATGCAACCAGGTGTTTACGCTTTAAAGTATACGTGAGTCAATGAATATGTGGGCCTGTTCGGGTGTGTACTTATGAATGCATGTATGCGTACATAGATATGATCGAGGACGCTTGGACTCTTATGCACAAATGTGTCTGGGGGGGCGACAACTAACGGAGGGCCCTCTACAAGGGAACTTTAGTGGAGGCTTTCCCTCCGAGCCAGCTGAAGATCCTGGCTCTTCTGGGGTCATACCAGAGACCCCACAGCGGAGTGTCTACCCGACGGTACCTCCGCAAGTTGCTGAGTTTGTTCTTCTCAGATTTTGTCTTATTATTGTTTTTCTTTTCCTTGTTAACATGTTCGAGTGGAATGGGGGTCTGTTAAGCAATGGGCGTTATTTACTTTTTGATGGAAAGCCAAAAAAGGCCACTTAGGTTCGCTTCGTACAATGTGAAAGGTATCCTAAATCCTATTAAGAGAAACAAAATCCTGGCCAAAATGGCGAAAGATAAGGTAGACATAATGTTCCTGCAAGAAACCCACCTAAATGACTTGGAACATTTGAAACTCAGGAGACAGGGATTTAAGCAGGTGTTTTCAGCCTCCTATGAGAAAGGACATAGGAGGGGGGTGGCTACTGTTATTTCTACAAAAGTAATATTCGAGCTGCAGTCAGAAATTAAAGACAAGGAAGGAGGTACAATATGGTGGTGGGTAAAATGGAGGGATCTGTTGTGACCCTTATAAATGTCTACGCTCCACCTGGGGCATCTTGGAGGTTTTACCGACATATTTTTGATTTAATGATAACTAAGGCCCAAGGATTGGTCATATGTGGTGGTGACTTTAATTTAAGATTGGATCTCAAAATGGACGTGTCACGAACATCACAGCAGCATAATAACCCAGTGGCTGAGAAGGTGGGAAAGATGATAAAGGAGATGGGCATATGTGATGTATGGAGAGAGCTTAACCCAACTACCAGAGATTACACCTTTTACTCGGCGCCACATAATACTTACTCAAGGATTGACTACTTTTTCATGTACAGTAAAGATCTCGGCCTTACAAGGACATGTAAAATTGGAATAATGGATCTATCGGATCATAGCCCAGTTTATTTGGATTTGCAAGTAAAATATAATAAAGGTCCCTGTGCATGGAGGCTTAATTTAAGTGCTCTTAAGGGGAAGATGAGGGAGGAAATAAAAGAGGAAATCTCACTATTTTTGTCAGAAAATGATAACGGAGCGGTGTCCCCTATTATGGTGTGGGATGCAGGCAAGGCAGTTCTGAGAGGGAAAATTATCGCAAAATTGGCTTCGCAAAAGAAACTCAGACAGGAAAAATTGGAAGGACTCGAAAAATCATTGCAGCAATTAGAGAGACAACACAAAAAAAATGTTCAATCGGAGGTGGTCCAAGAAATTAAGGCAGTCAAAAAACAGATAAAAGATATCTATGATATAGACGTGCAGAAAAAACTTACTTTCTTAAAACAGAACTATTATGAGGCGGGCAGTAAAGCGTCGAGAAACCTGGCTTATAAATTAAGGAAACAACAAGCAGAGAGGGTGGTACATAAAATTAAGGATCCAGGTACCAGACAAATGAAACATGACTTCAAAGATATCCAAAGTTGCTTTGAAAGATACTATAAGGATCTATATTCTCAAAGGGTCCCTGATGATGGGGGAGCTCCCGAAACAATGTTGGAGTCACTCAACCTCCCAACGGTCTCAGGAGACCAAAATGAAGTTCTCATGGCTGAGGTGACTATGGGTGAATTGCAGAAGGCCATTTCCCGACTAAAGCCGAATAAATGCCCAGGTACAGATGGCTTCCCCTCTGAGTGGTACAAGACTTACAGTGACATTTTATCTCCACTACTACTGAGAACATTCAATTGGGTCCTGGCAAATGGAGCCATTCCCCCTTCCTGGAGAGAGGCGATCATCGCTTTGATACCAAAAGATGGGAAGGACAAAACAGACTGCGCAAATTTTCGTCCAATTAGTATCTTGAACCAAGACTACAAACTCTTTACATCAATTTTAGCAAGGCGTCTGGAATCGATACTTCCAGATATCGTACACTTAGATCAGACCGGCTTTATTAGACAAAGACAGACTATGGATAACGTCAGAAGAACCTTACACATAATTTCTCATATAAAGGCACATGACTTAGAGGCTGTTTTGCTGGGATTGGATGCTGAAAAAGCCTTTGACTCTGTCAACTGGTCATATCTATATAAGGTATTACGGAGATTTAAATTCAAAGACAATTTTATAAGAACAATACAAGCTATATACGATATGCCAATAGCAAAAGTAAGGATAAATGGAGGATCAACGGACTTTTTCGGCTTAGAAAGGGGATGCCGACAGGGCTGCCCTATTTCCCCACTCCTATTTGCCATCTTTATAGAGCCCCTAAGTCAGTGGATAAGGCAGAAAGATGAGATCGAGGGGATAACAGTTGGACAGGACACTCATAAGTTAGCCCTATTTGCGGACGATATATTAATATTTCTGGGAAAACCATCTACCTCTTTCCCGGAATTGCTTTCAACCATCAGGGTGTATGGAGGATTTTCGGGATACAAACTTAATATACATAAAACTCAGATATTGTCATTTAAATACTCTCCGAGCAAGGTGATGAGAGATGAACTCAATTTGAACTGGGACTCAGAGTCGATCAGGTACTTAGGCGTGAATATTCCAAGAGATCTAGATACAATTATGCTTGAAAATTATTACCCTCTCCTTGCCCAAATTAAGGCTGACTTGAACAGGTGGAACCTGGTTCCATTCCTTGATTATTGCAAAGAGTGGAAGCAATTAAAATGAATGTGCTGCCCAGATTATTATATCTATTCCAAACTTTACCAATTGACTTACCCAAGGATAGTTTTCAAGAGGTGGACAAAATAATATCGCGATTTATTTGGCAAGGGAAGAGGCCTAGAATTAGATTCAAGACTCTACAACTGACAAAAAGCAAGGAGGCCTCTCCTACCGAACATGATAAACTATTATAGGGCAACCCAGGTAAAGATTTTGGTCAATATCTGTAACCCATCCTATAGTGCGAAGTGGAAAGACATCGAATGTCAGATATCTAGCGATATCCCATTACAAGCAATTATCGGGACCCTGGTTTAATCGATTGTCTTAAAAGCGTTAATCCTTGGATAAGGACCTCAATTAAGGTGTGGCACGGAATACTAAAGCAGGACAAAGAAAATAGCCCATACTTGCTCCTCAGGTGGATTGGGTATGACTCAGATTTCTTACCAAACAGAATGGATACAGGTTTCAAAAAATGGGCTGGAAAAGGGTTAAAGATATATAGGGACCTCCTTGAGGTGGGCGGGATGAGACAATTCCAGGATCTTAGAAACAAGTTCGGATTGAGTAATCAAGATTTCTATAGATTCTTGCAGCTCAGACACTACTTAGAGAGAAATCTACGCACAGGATGGGTCCAACAAAGTGGTTTTGGCTTAATCAAGATATTCCTACTATCCTATGGGTCAGATCCTGGACGTGGTACTATATCGAAAATTTACAAAGAGTTGCAGGAACTGGAAGGTGGAGACACAACATATATAAAGAACAAGTGGTCTAAGGAGGGTGGCATTACAATTCAACTGGAAGCATGGGAGAGAACAATAGCACAGCAATGGAAGTGTACATCGGCTCTCTCCTGGAGGGAATTTGGGTGGAAGAATGCAGTCAGGTTTTTAGAGTTCGGCCCAAGGGACTTCACAGGGAATTAGTACAGCTTGCTGGAGATACTGCGGTAATAGCAAAGCCTCTCATTTTCATGTTTTTTGGGAATGCCCGGTCATCTCCAAATACTGGGAAGAGACAAGGAAAACGATGGGTAGGATTATGAGGACAGTGGTCCCTCCGACCTTTGAAGCCCTGTACTTGGGACTGGAACCTGACTTTACCATTAACTTTGCCCAGAAATATACCTACAACATCCTGTTGTTGGCAAGCAAAAAAGCAATCACAAGAAGATGGCTGACAAAAGATCCCCCAACAGTCAAAGACTGGATTAAGGTGGTTGGGGAAATTTTTGAAATGGAGAAACTGACATTTATTCTTCGAGGCGAACGAGAGAAATTTGAAACATTATGGGATACCTGGATAAAATTCAAGGAAACCTAAAGAAGTGCTTGAACAGATAGTTAAGATACCCCATTGGCCCCATTCCACTCAAGTTGTTTTGTTTTATTTTTGTTTTAGTATTATTTTATTTCAGTACTTTTCTATTCATGGGACACAGTGCTCAGGACAGTGTGTATGTGGGAGGGCAGGAGTAATATCCCGTTTCACCGGGATGTCTATACGATGTATGTTCTATTTTGATGCTCGGAACTGATGTTCTATGTGCCTAAACACGTGACCATGTTTTGCTTTTTTCTAACTGTTTAAAAAATTCAATAAAAACTTTGATAACAAAAAAAAAAAAAAAAATGCGGATGATTAATTCAATGACATAATGACTCGAGCAGTCGACAGAAAGCTTCTTTGAACGTCAGATATGCGAAATGTCAAACTGGGCGGATTCACAATCAGGACGGGTCATTTTAAGCCTGACTTTTAACCCTAAATAATATCTTTGTAGGTCTTCTGAATGTCTGGATGCGTTCATAAAAATGTATAAATTAGCCCCTGAGAACTGAAAGAAAATACTGGGAAAAAAAAAAAAAACTATCCTTAAAATTATGCACGTCTTAAATGTTTCAATGCAATCCTTTATTGACACAGTCATACACAGAATACAAATAAAAATGTGAAGTTACGGTGAGATTAAAGGAAGAAACTGGTATGACACCAAGGCTGTTCTTTATCTATCATAAAGTAGACAAACTAGCTGAAGTTAGACTTTTGTGCAATTTTTCTGGTTGGAATGAGACTTTACTGTAAAATTGGCTAAGCTAACGACCTGCTAGATGGACCTTTGAACTGTTTCCCATTCAAAATAAGAGGTAGAGGCTCTTAAGAGGTAGGCTTGGATTTTTGGAATGCTTTCTTGCTACAATACAGACAAAATGTTCAAAAGAAAACAACAAAAAGGCAATGCTGCCTGATTCATGCAGCTCGTCATGTTATGTAGTCAACGTATGCTGCGAAAAGCTATGCTGGAAAAGTTACTTAATGGGGTTGAACTCGAAAAGGAACCTCTGAAAGTTTGACAAAGGCCAATATCAACCGGTGGAGACACGAAACCTCTTAGGAATGCCGCAGACTAAGGTTTCCAATCACGGTCCAGGCGTTTGAAAACTTCTCTGGGTTTACCGCCGCACGGTCAAAGCTCCCACAGCTAATGACCTCCATGCCTCACTGTCTGACAGGCTGGGAAAATATGAGCAGTGCAGCTGACCGTCTCCGCCCCAAAGGGGATTTGCCACCCAGCGCGACTTGGGACTTAGCGGGACAAAATAGAACAGGTGGTTTTCGCTGTGGGCACTTTTACCTGCAAACAAATTCCGCCGGGACCAAACATGACGTGCTCTTCGCATATGGGACGCTTGGATGGGGCAAAATTGACCATCTGCTACACTCCAACCAGATTAACACTCCATTTCTTTTTAATTATGCCTGTCACAGTCTTTTACGGACATTTTCCAATATACCGGGTGTTCTATCGTGAGATTAAGACGCATTTAATTCTGGGTCATTGTAAACATTACCCGCCGTTACAAAGCGTTGTGTGCTTCCATTGCCAGTAGGAAGGGCTCACTTTTCATCCATCCATTTTCTAAAGTGCAGGCCTTCATTAGGTCAACTGTGGTCTTTCCCAATTTTAATTAGTTTTGCACGAGAAGTGAGGTCAGCCCTAAACTGGTCACCAGCTAATCATTGGGTACAGATGGATTCACACATCTGGACAGTTGAAAGTCTAGTTGACCTAACACGCATGTGTTGGGGATTTGGTAAGAACAAGACGCGGTGATCCACTGGCAGAAATAAAAAAAAAAAAAAAAAAAACTACCTTGAGCACATCGATAGAATTACAAAAAACAACAATGGAGAAGATGTGTTTTATTAAGCGGAGACTGAGAGTTTGCTTGTAGTAAAATGGACAATCTGAAGTATACTACTAGCATCTCCAGAACAAGGGCAACAATCAAGTGGGGGGGGCCAGGGGGGGGCTCAATGTTTGATTTTCATAGAGGGTAAAAAAAAAAAAAAGTATTCTGCTTCGAGTGTCTGGGCGGGAAGCATCTATTACTTTACTGAGAAAAATAACCCGCAAAGACAGTTGCTGCCGTGTGAACCAAATTCATTTAGTCGCATCTCCGGTTATTAGAAATGTGTCTCGAGTCGCTGTGATTTATAGTCAGATGGCGGGCCAGAAGATGGTAAACGCAGCGATGTGTGTTGCGACAGCGAAGGCGCCACCTGCTCACCAGCATCCCCGCGAAGAATCGCCGCAATCTATTACAAGCTCTCTCTGGAGCACAGCTTGCTGCGTCGCCGCATGCCCGGTGGCTAACTTGGAAGCCGGCCCGCTGATTGCAAGAAACACCTGACACGTATGTGGCGAAATACTTAAAACCCATAAACATATCCCTTTATTGATTTATTTATGTATTTATTTATTTATTTTATTTTTTAAATATGGCAGTTCAGTCTGCTTCATACATAAAGATGCTCTATGGGTGTTAATTTAGAGTACTGACTTGACTTCAAGTCTGCTTTTTTTTTTCCAAAGCAGCCAAATTTATTTATTTACTTATTTATTTTAATTTTTTTTATTGCCCAACAGTACCGTACTTAAAATGTTGCAGCTGTGCCTTCTCAAGGATGCGATTGCTCGGCTACACGTAGCACATTTAATTTCACCGCTATGTTTTGATTTCGGAATGGTGTCTCAGATAAGAGTTTCATGTATTCATTGCTCAGCACTAAGTCACAAACCACTCGAGGCAGAAAATGATCTTATCTTCTCTCCCACTCCAAATAAAAACAAATACAGTATTATAGAGTTGATTTTTTTGGGAGGGGGTGGGGGGGGGGCGGGCTCCTCACTGGCTGCAAGTGGAGCTTCACGGGTCCCTCAGGTCCCACTGGCGGCACCTGCTTGGCTCCCTCCCGTCCTCTTAAGCGTTGTCTTGGCTTGGATAGAGGAACAGAGACGAGCAGTGAGCAATCGACAAATTCTTTATTTCAAAACTAAATTTGGACTTTACGATTATAATCGCGCCAAAACATGAAACTATAGTCCTGCATTCCCCCGCGATACACATCTCTCCCAAGTTCACTCAAATATCTATCCAGCCATGATCCCAACCGCTTATCCTCACGAGATTTTGGCGGGCGTCCCGGAAACTTGTCGAATGCTAATTTGTTTCGCACTTTGGTGTCAATTTGAAGCTTTTCGGTTGCATTTTTGACATTCCGGTACATGTGCCTCGTGAGGTTAACGTTTTTTGGTCAATCGGCAAGAGGCATTTGAGTGAGAAAAGCTCCAATACGGACTGTGATCCTTCTTTCCAAACGAGGTCCACTTTAATGTCGTTTCTCTTGGTTGCCATCCGCCGATTGCTATTGTACTGCTTTTGCATTAAAAGCGCAGGCACCGCAAGAGGCTCAAACACAGTTTGCTTTTCTTTGTCTGCTTATTGTTTGCTTCTTTTGATACTCGGAAGATACTTTTTTACCCGCTCACCAAACATTTTCCTTTTGATTGGTCGGCATCATGATTTTTCACATACTGAGTCCATGAAAAGAAACAAAACGGGAAAAAGAAAATGATTAGCCGGCGAGCACGAACATCATATCCTTGTGCAAGCCTAATTATTTTCCTTCCATACTGATCGTTATTTTTTTCCTCTCCGCTTCAAGGCTGCTTTATTGTGGGTAACTATTGTTGAGATAAAAAAAAAAAACTTGTTTATCGCGCTCAATCTCAACATAGCAAGTCAATTCCAGATCTGCTATGACTGTCGAAATTTGGCAGCGTTGTGATGAAGTCTGTCTCTGTGAGTAAAAATGCAGTTTTTGGATTCTGAGCTATTCCGTAAGAGTGTCAGCAAGTATCCAAAAAGACACTTGCGCTGTAATTCTTAATGTTTAGCGTATTTTGATGAAAGCGTATCGTAGACATGTTATTAGGAAGACCGAGAAGTGTTTTAAGTTGTAAGGGAAAAAAGATCCCTGATCTGTTTCATTTTACGTTATTTTGATCAACAAAAACGGGGGCTGGATCCACCCCCCCCCAAAAAAAAACAACATAAATTTAACAGGAAGCAGGTTTTGGGTGGCAATGCTAGCACACTTGTTTCACAGCAGGAATGTCTCATCGTCTTGACTGATTTCTGCTCTCAAAAGTGGTCATGATTTGGTTAAATGCAGGCAAAAATGAAAGGAAAAGCCTGAGTAAATGATTGAAGAGAGCCAAAGGCTGATAGAAGCTTTTAAGTTGAAGCCGATGCTTCTGCTCTGGTCTTCTCACTACATTTCTTTTTCTTAGTTCTTACTCACGGAAGGAGCATAAAACATTTTTTTTTGGGATGGGGGCTATCGCCATGCTTCAATTA
The DNA here is from genome assembly GCA_026261675.1 of Hippocampus mohnikei. Classification (NCBI taxonomy): domain Eukaryota; kingdom Metazoa; phylum Chordata; class Actinopteri; order Syngnathiformes; family Syngnathidae; genus Hippocampus; species Hippocampus mohnikei. The sequence goes on from JAKGUB010000344.1 coordinate 5,191,253, forward strand.
ATTGCCAACCAAATGATGCTTCAAACTGGCCGTAACGTTTCCGATGATCATAACCTGACATTTTGATGGGGATATACTTTGCATCGATCGCCTTTTCACGCTCTCAATCACACTTTAACGACGTCGAGTCGTCTTTGTACCTGACGCCCATCTTTTTGGAATGTGGGTCAAAATTTGACGAATTGAGTTGAAGCATTAAATCTGCACAACCGGTTTCATTCTTTACATTCGATTTAAACGTCAGTCCGATATTGCGGTGAAGGCATCCTCTTCTCTACGCAACAGAAAGAAAATGGCAATTGACGTAGCCAAATGAGAAAATGTGTTAGCATAGCGTTAAAATTTAATGGCGGGTCCAATAAAATGTATTCCCCTGGACGTATCACCTTTCTTGATACAGTACCACTCCGCGCCACATGGCCACTTCTCGATGACACATTCAATTAACTTCCCTTCAATTCATACGACACCTGTAGCTTCAATCTTCTCTTGGGAAGATTAACTTTAACAGGAAAAAAAAAAAGAAGAGTAAGGGTGGGAAAGGTGGCCGGGTTATCAATATCCCGGAGGTAGCATCCAAGAATGCAAGTTCCCATTTGACATTTCGCTCTCTTTTTTTCCCCCCCTCCTTTAATAAATATAGCGCGCTTGCTTCATCCTTTTGATGTGCGTCGTACACCCTGTAATTGATTCCGCTCACTCCCATCATGCTTTTGCCTGCAATTTGCTCTGCAATATGCCGCCCTGAACTTTGGGAACCCCGTAACATAATGGGAAAGCTGCGAGCCCCGCCAAGCGAAAATTATCACCTGTTTTTTTTCTTTTCTCTCTGTGCTTCTGGCAGCAGGACATGGAGCAATTGAAAGACATTATTTGAAAAGTTAGAGACTGTTACGCGGCAACCAAAGTTGGCTCTATAATAATAAGTCTTGCACAAGCTCATTTGCGTCATTTGCATGGGTAAATGGCAGGAAATGATCGCGTGGAGGGCACAATATCAAATGTTTCCCCATACATGCAGGGTATTCATTTCTTATTCAATTTGATTTATTTATTAAGTACACCGACTCACATTTTCACAGGGTGGGTCAGAAGTTGGCTAACAGGTTGTGTGCTGTGTGGGTTTTATTTATTTATTTTTTTTTACTCTACTGCAGGGGTGTCAAACTCATTTCGCGTTGTGGGCCACATACGGCCTCGGTAGATGTCAAGTGGGCCGGAACATAAAAAAATGATACCGCAATCTGCTATAAATAACCAAAATAATATGTCTTCCCTTTGTTTTGGTCTAAAGAAGCACAAGAACGCGAGGAAAATTTTGAAATGTAATGAACATATCTTTTAGAAAACATTTCATGAAGCACCTTACAAATGTGCAATTGACTTTTATCATTCACATACAGTATATGCATTGCAATTAATCCCACTGACTGTACAAAGGCACAAAACCTTAACAAGTACTTGGTATTGAAAAATAGAGTCCAGTAATGCACTTTTAAGATTAAACGAGATTTATAAAGAAAGGAATTTCTAAACCATTTACACGGGCATATAAAATCTAAATGTAATCCTACACCTTACAAATTAAGAAGATCGCTATAATATGTGTAAAAAAATAAAGTATTCACATGTCCTTGATAGCGTCTGTTGTGTTGGGTGTGTCTCAGTGACAGACCGAGGCTGCTGTTGTCTTCTTCTCTGATCAAAACAATGCTGTCTTTTCCTCTGATCAAAACAGTGTGTCCCCCTAGCGGATATTCCATGAATTGCACCCTATTAAAAATGTTTATTCCGTGTCTTTTATGCATTTTTCCACTTCTAAATTGTCCTGCGGGCCTGATCAAACCTCCTTGCGGGCCGGTTCCGGCCCGCGGGCCGTATGATTGACACCCCTGCTCTACTGTAAAGCCAGCCGTAACATATACCGTAGAAGTTTGCCATCATTTACAGTGAAGGTTTTTGCAGCCACCTGTTTCAAAAGAAGGCTTTGATTTGAGTCGTGCGGTGTATTTCTTCAAATACATTGGAATGTGGGAGGAAAAGCGGAGCACCTGGAGAAAACCCACGCAGGCTGTGAGTTACTTCAATTTAGTCATAGTGTATGTTCATGTTGAAATAGGTCGCAAATGCTTCCCGTGAATCACAGAAGGAACAGTTTTGTCGTCTAGGTTTGAGGAGGTCTTCCTCTCTCCCTGCCGAGAGGGAGGAGGATTAGCCATCAAGTTTTCTCACAGCTGAAAAACCCCACAAAAAACCCCCACATCTAAATGTTTGCCGCAGACCACCCACTTCTTTTCCCCAATCTGGAAAGCCAAGTCGAATGTGACAGCCATGATTTTAATTTAGTTGCTATGCTCAGTGGGGGATATGCCACATCTGCCTTGGTGAATCAAAAACTGCTAGCTCTCTCTCGCTCTCTCTCTATTTTTGTCATGTGTGCCAAAATCTACGTCAGAGTTAAAAAAAAAAACTGACACGAACATTATCTAATGAGTTTTTATTTCTTCATTCACAACAATAATTTGTTACCGTCAGAGAGGTAGAAGGTTTTTCACCAACCGTATTGTCGTCTCATTAGCAAGCAGCTAGCTAGCCGAGACATTTTATGTACTAGCATTATCACAGCACTCGTGTCTAATTCTGCTTCTGTCTGATCTGTTAGCAGCCAACCGTGATCGTATTCATTTGACCTCTTTTTATTTTGTTGTATTTTGAGGCAAAACTGGTTCCAATACGAAGGAACACACCTCCTTTTGGGCCAGCCTAGCCTGCCTTTTTTTTTGTACGGCAGTGTTGCCTCTCTCGGCGACGACCCGCCGAAAAGTGCACTCGCATCATTTCAGTAAACGCGGCCGTCGGTGAGGAGGTTGACTTTGACTTGCATGGAGGTGAGAGCAATGAAAAAAGGGCACGAGATAAGAGAGAGTAAAAGAGAATGACGAGCAGGAGGGGAGGGGGGTGTCAAGACGAAGGAGGACATCCGCTGAAAGCTTCCCGTGTATATCAGTTCCAATCAAAAGGTCTTCCGGTCTCTCTTCCACCCCCTCATCCCTTTTGTCTTCTTTGCATTACAGTACTGTTTCTCTTTTCTGTGGTCCACTGTGACTCTCTCACTTGGTTGTGCTCTGGAGGACACTCATCAGAGCTGCGTGCGCATGGACCTCTGCTGCCACCCAGAGGACTTGGAGGGATCCCAACGTGCCAGAATTGAGGAGTTGAGTCATTGAAAGCAGAGTCATGCAACCCACGGTTGACCGTCAGAGAGAAAGCTCGCCGCCCTTCTGTTGAAAGGTGGTTCTCTATCACATTATGAAAATGATCAGAACCAAACGGAGGGCATTTATTTCATGTGATTATCGGTGTTCCCACACGGAACATACAAGGTACGGTACAAAAAGTGTCACTCACCTGTACCTTGCACTCGACCCCCGTCCGTATTCCGTGAACAAACACAGTGCGTCTCAGCTTCTGGTGAGCAGACATTGTGGCTAGCCACAAGTGTTGCACAATGCAAAGGCAACTTTGCAGCAGCATTTGAAAAGCCTCATCGTAGCTATTCAGATGGAACCAAAGCAATAGCAAATGGCATTATTAGTGTTTTTTTTTCTTCGTTTTCTTTAGCAAAAACAGTACCGACTATGCAAACTTGCACTTGTTTGCTCTTTTGGTGAGGGGTGGTCTTTTTTTTTTTTGTATTTGATCCTACTACAGAAGAGTATTGGCTAAAAGGCCAATCTAATGATAATCGTAGCACAGGAAGTTAAATGTATCATGCAAAAGTGAACGTTGCTCAGAAGCTAACTAGGAGCAAAGGTGCAAACAAACACCGCCCCGTTCTGTCCTTGCTACCCGCCTTTCAGGGCTCCTCTCCGCGGCGGAGTAGTTTGACTTTATTTCTGTTTATTTTATAAAACATCGCCTGTGGTGTTCAGAAAGGTTTTATGACGGCGACAGCAGCCAGCTACTGAAACAACATGAATATTGGTAGTTTGGGTACAATTGATCACGGATGGACGGATGGCGCTGCTCGCTTGAGCTTTAAGGGCCGTTCACACGGGCAGATTTATTTCGGCGCTGCGCCGGAGTATTTTGTTGCGATATATTTTTACACCGGAACAAATTTTGTGGAGCGTTCACACGTACAAAGCCGCTGAGCGTCACAGCTCCGGCACAGCGTCGAAGCGTCGAAGCAGCTCCACTTGCGTTCACACGGGCAGTTTCTGCTGCGGAACAAAACGACAGAAAACAAATGAGCTGTCGTGTTGGTTCTTTTTAAAACGTATACACAACTCAAGCAACTACTGTACAGGCACGTCCTTCTCCTTCTGTGTCTCCGAGCCTTCTGCTAGAGAGTGACCGCCCCCGAAAACGTAAATCAACGATGAGTTCAATGACACTCAGAAAAGCAAACATTTAATGCGACAAACACAAAAATCAAGAGATGAAATCACAAAATAAATTCTATGGAGGGCGGGGGTTGTGAACACACAACAAAGGAACAAACTACACAAACAACTCCGAGACAGTCCAGTCTCCTACAAAAGGAAAGATGACGTTTGGGATCTAACCCCCGTTCTAGTTGAGATGGTATAACCCAAGAGGTGCTTTGCTACTGTTAGCAGCCATGTCTTGTGTCGTTATTAAACAAACACCTGACGGAAGTTCGACAGAGCACGAAAGCAACGCATTCTCGCCGTACGTAATCAACTCTTCTCATGCGCAGCGAGGCTCCCCCCCACCCTCGCAAACGAGCATTTGCTGCGGAGCAAATTGTAGCGTTCACACGTGCACATTTGCATCGGTGCTGCTTCGCAAACGAGCATTTGTTCTGGAGCAAATTTTCAAACCACCTCCCCGAGGTGGATCAAATTTGATCCGAAACAAGCTGTTTTCGGGCGCTACGCCGGAACAAAGTTGCACGTATGAATGCTCGAGGGAAGCAGTTTCGGAGTAGGTCCGAAATAAATCTGCCCGTGTGAATGGCCCTTTAGATAATCAAACACAAAGTTAGCGCTCTAACTGTCTAATGAGGCAAAGCATACACGACTCTGGTCATCCATCATAAACAAATTGTGTCGTCTCCCCGGAATACGGCGATGGCCTTACGTTTTAATTTGCCGATGTCGACGCAAATCGCCCGAGATAAACCTTTAAAATAATTACAAAGCTGTTAAGCCTTTTGAGGCGCTGCGTTGGGCTGACCGCCGGGATCGGGGATTTACAGACCTTCTGCTGACAAATGTAGCGTGAGAACAAAGCGTTGGGCCACGCTGTGAAGTCTGCCCGTTGAAATATTTTAGCGGGAAAAGCACTTTCTACAAAGGCGACGTTATTGGAATGCGCCATTGCGTGCGCATGCGACAGACAGAGGCGTGATGTGTTTTCTGGATTTTTTTTTTTCTTCTTCTTTCATGTGTTATCAATTCAATAGCTCCTCGCTGACAGCTGGAAGATGCAAGTCCCTCAGCTCAAATATTGCCCCGGAAAGTGGTTACGATCTTTTGAGCATCTGCGGCTGCAGATAAAACCTTGATCAGGCGCAGGCAGCTCACTAATGTCATAACGTGAAGGCAGAGCGTCACCTGGGATGCTCGGAAGAGCCATAGCTTGATGATCTCATTTGAGGAGCTTCTGTTTTTTTTTTGTTTTGTTTTTAACCTGTCACAATCACAGTCCACTCTTAGCCAGGTTGACATGCTGGACTTCATGAAAAAGCAGCCGGGGGTTTACATAGACATCACTTGAAGACCTCCACTGTCCTTGTGACTCCTCTCAGGGCTATCTATCTATCTATCTATCTATCTATCTATCTATCTATCTATCTATCTATCTATCTATCTATCTATCTATCTATCTATCTATCTATCTATCTATCTATCTATCTATCTATCTATCTATCTATCTATCTATCTATCTATCTATATATATCTATATATATCTATATATATCTATATATATCTATATATATCTATATATATAGATATATATATATATATATTTTTTTTTTCTTTTTTTTTTTTTATAGCGGCTGGATAGCTCAGTTGGTAAGGCATCGGTTTGGCATACGGGAGACGGTGGTTCGAATCCTGCCTGGGGCAAAAAATGAGCACATAACACCATCCAGTGTGGGTCCTTGGGCAAGATCCTTCACGCTAATGCCTACCTCATACAATGATGAGAGACAATAAAATGAATGACATGCCGGCTCAGACGTCGCCCGGCCAAACAAGGTCTGCGTCAGGTGCTGGGGAACCAGAGCACCTTGATGAAAAATGGGCTACTGGAACAAAGCGGAGATGGGCGAGATGCGATAACATGGCTCTGTTGGAATGCTACTACTCAAGCAACCCTAGTCAGAGGGGTTACATGCAGAGAATGCAGGCTGAATGGTTACTTCGAAACCCACAGTCACGGTTGACCACGAAACAACTAGTAACTCAGTGTTCCAACATCCACAAACGGCAATTGCTGTCACAACTTGAGATTGATGAGGTACAACGCAGGTTCCATGGTGAAGGGCCCCAGGCTGCCAGATCAGAGGAGGAGGTCATACCAGAGATTGGGAGGCAAGCCCCAATGAATGCAGATGATGAGATTGGGAGGCCAGACCCAATGAATGATATATATATAGATATATATAGATATATATAGATATATATATTCATGGCGAGGATGAAAGCTGGGCAACCTAGAAACCGATTACAACGGCTATGTGAAGTACCACCTGAAAGTCTCATGGAAAGTGTGAATGCAGCACTGAGGGCGATTCCTACCACAACGATCACCGAAACCAATGAGCTGATATACGCTTCAGCATCAGTGATCCTAGAAATCCTTGACTATCGGAGCAACCATGAGACACGTTACCCACCATGGAAAAGACGGTTGGAGGCTAAGATCAAGGCGGCTCGGAAAGATGTGAGTCAATTGACGGAGGCCCAGAGAGGTGTGATGAAAAGGCCGATACCTGAGAGGTACACCCAGATGACCATACCTGAAGCACTCGAAACTGCCAAACAAAGGCTCCAAGCCTTGTCCAGTCGCCTAAAGAGGTACACGAAAGAGAATGAGGCCAGGCGAATAAACAGGCTGTTCGCAACACAACCTGCGAAAGTGTACGCTCAGTGGCAGGGTCCTAACAGCAGAGCTGACCCACCAAGACTGGAAACTGAAAGGTACTGGAAAGGAATATGGGAGAGGGAGGCTGCACATAACAGCAGTGCACAATGGCTGGTGACCCTGAGAGAGGAGCACAGCAACCTCCTGAGCAGAACCCAGTTACCATAACAGTGGCAGACATACAGGAAAGAGTCTCAGATATGAAAAACTGGACAGCACCAGGCCCGGACATGGTACACACCTACTGGCTAAAGAAACTCAAAGCACTCCATGAGCGCCTAGCAACACAAATGAACCAGTTGCTGAAGGATGGGACTCACCCAGGATGGCTAACTGAAGGGCGAACGATCCTGATCATGAAGGATCCCTCAAAGGGTACAGTCCCATCCAACTATCGGCCAATAACCTGTCTCTCCACAACATGGAAGCTCATGTCAGGCATCATTGCGGCTAAGATAAGTGGACACATGGATCAATACATGAGCGAAGCACAGAAGGGCATTGGTAGAGATACCAGAGGAGCCAAACATCAGCTCCTGGTTGACAGAACAGTCGCACAAGACTGCAGGTCCCGACATACCAACCTGTGCACAGCCTGGATTGATTACAAGAAAGCCTACGACTCGATGCCACATACATGGATCACTGAATGCTTGGAGTTGTATAAGGTGAACAGCCTTCATTGCGAACTCGATGAGGATGTGGAAAACCACACTTGAAGCCAATGGCAAGCCACTTACCCAAGTGTCCATCAAATGTGGCATATACCAAGGTGATGCACTCTCCCCACTGCTGTTCTGCATAGGACTGAACCCCCTAAGCCAAGTAATCACCAAAACAGGCTACGGATACCGCCTCAAAAATGGAGCTATGATCAGTCACCTCCTCTACATGGATGACATAAAGCTGTATGCTAAGAGCGAAAGGGACATAGACTCCCTGATCCACACAACCAGGATCTACAGCAGCGACATCGGGATGTCATTCGGGCTTGAGAAATGTAGTCGGATGGTGACTAAGAGAGGAAAGGTAGTCCGTACTGAAGGGGTCTCACTCCCTGAAGGAACAATAGCAGACATTGAGGACAGCTACAAGTACCTCGGTATACCACAAGCCAATGGCAACCTCGAACTGGCAACAAGGAAAGCGGCTACGGCCAAATACCTCCAGCGGGTGAGGCAAGTCCTAAGAAGCCAGCTCAATGGCAAGAATAAGACCCGGCAATAAACAGCTATGCCCTGCCAGTGATCAGATACCCTGCAGGAATAATCAGGTGGCCAAAGGAAGAGATTCAGACCACGGATGTTAAGACCAAAGCTCCTAACCATGCATGGAGGGTTCCATCCCAAATCCAGCACCCTGAGACTGTACGCAGCCGAAAGGAAGGAGGCCGGGACTAGTGAGTGTGAGAGCCACTGTCCAGGATGAAACATCCAAGCTCCATGAATACATCAAGGAGAAGGCTCCAACGGATGATGTACTCAGAGAATGTCTCAGACAATGGGGAACAGAGGATGAGGTGCTGGAAGAGGGACCATCATGGGAGGACAAGCCCCTACACGGGATGTACCACCGGACCATAAGTGAAGTGGCTGATCTCAAGAAGTCCTATCAGTGGCTAGAGAGGGCTGGCCTGAAGGACAGCACAGAGACACTCATCCTGGCTGCTCAGGAGCAGGCCCTGAGCACCAGAGCCATTGAGGCCCAGATATACCACACCAGACAAGACCCAAAGTGTAGGTTGTGCAAAGAGGCACCCGAGACGATCCAACACATAACTGCAGGGTGTAAAATGCTGGCAGGAAAGCCTACATGGAACGCCATAACCAGGTGGCTGGCATAGTCTACCAAACATCTGTGCCGAGTATGGACTGGAAACCCCAAGGTCAAAATGGGAAACACCTCCCAAGGTGGTGGAGAATGACCGAGCGAAGATCCTGTGGGACTTCCAGATCCAGACTGACAAGATGGTAATGGCAAACCAACCGGATATCGTGGTGGGTAGGGCGGTGCCAATGATTTTTTCCGCCGTCCTAATTGTCCGCTGAAGTCGGATTTTGTCCTTCTTTGTGGCGGCCCCAAACCAAACCGTGATGGAAGAACACAGGATTGATTCGATGACTGCCGTGTAGAACTGACGTAGCACCTCCTGTGGCAGGCCGTGCTTCCTCAGCAGCCTCAGGAAGTACATCCTCTGCTGGGCCCTTTTCAGGATGGAGATGGTGTTGACTTCCCACTTCATGTCCTGGGAGACTGTGATTCCCAGGAACTTGAAGGTCTCGACGGTTGACACAGGGCAGTTGGATAGTGTGAGGGGCAACTCTGGAGAAGGATGTTTCCTGAAGTCCACGATCATCTCTACCGCCTTGAGCGTGTTCAGCCCGAGGTTAGGTCGGCTGCACCAAAGCTCCAGCTGCTCCACTTGTTGTCGGTACGCAGACTCGTCGCCGTCTTTGATGAGACCGATGACCGTGGTGTCGTCTGCGAACTTTATGAGATCATTGATAAAGGGCAGAAGAAAGCCGTTGTATTGGATGTAGCGGTCCCAAGTGATGGAAACAACAGAAAGAAGGAACACGAGAAACTCGAGAAATACCAAGGGCTCAGAGAGGAGCTGGAGAGAGCCTGGAAGGTAAAGGTGACAGTCGTGCCTGTGGTGGTCGGAGCACTCGGGGCAGTGACCTCCAAACTAGATGAGTGGTTGCAACAGATCCCGGGAACAACATCGGACATCTCAGTCCAGAAATGTGCAGTGCTGGGAACAGCAAGGATACTGCGCAGAACCCTCAAGCTTCCTGGCCTCTGGTAGAGGACCCGAGCTGAATGGGGGACAGACACCACCCGAGGGGTGAGATGAGGATTTTTTTTTTTTTTTTTAATATATAAGTCTCTGTTGTACTTTCAGTGAGATGCAATCTCACTGAAAAGTTTTCTTGTGCCTTAGTGAGCAGTTAATACCTCGAAGGAATAACTTTTCCATACTAACGGGATGCTTGTATCAGGAAAAGAAGAAAACAAACTTTCAAACCATATCTGAAGGCGTGCCTTCCAGGGAAGAAGTGAAAGACAGTTTTTCCGTGGGCAGTCGATGTTTTTCATACTCACTGTTTATAATAATGACATACAATTATTCCCCATTTCAATTCCCTGGCCTGTGCAAGATATTGATTTTCTTTTCGAATCCAATAAGGACCACGATTGAATCGTCATCATTTTAAAATGTGCATAATTTTCAGTGGAAATACACGCAGGGCAGGAAGAGCTGCTGGAATGAGCCAACCTCGTCTCAGATGCTGCAATCGGTCACAAAAACCAGAAAAAGCATCCTTCAGGTGCTTTTTTTTTTTTTTTAAACCATTTTTAATTTCTGGCTGCTCATGTAATGGCAAACATTTGTAAATGTGACTCTGTTATTAATGCTTAAGGACCTGATCACCACTCATCAGTGCTCTGATGATATCAAAGTCGTGCTTCATTTTGCACTTCCAATGAACCAGCTAGCAATTGCTAATACTAGACCATTCTTAACAATTATTAAAAAAAAACCCAACAACAAAAAGTAGAAAACAACTATAAAGTAAAAAGTGGCAAAGTAGTGCGATAATAGAGCTGAGAAAAAAAAAATGAATGCCCGGCATGAAAAGAGGCTTGAATCGTAGGTAGCTGATGACCAAGCACCCATATGGCAAAATAAAAGAGGTCACGGCGAGGGGAATCGGGCCAGTCGTGCGTAGCAGATTAAAGGCAGAAAAAATAGGCAAGGCAAACGGCACCTGGAAATATGCAGCCGTCATGGCGGCTCAGGTGAGCTATACTGAAAGTGAGGAGCAATGCTGACGATCTCTTGATGAGAATATTAACGATCGAAGCACGTGGACGTCGTCTGAAGCACGTGACCAACCGCCGCAATTTAACCGTGTTTCTGCGTGTTTCTTTCTCCTGTGTTTCAACGATGTCCTGTTTTCTATTCTACCTTACGTTAAAAACTATATTGGGGTTGGTGCCTTCCGGGCCCGGCGCGCATGTTCTGATGATACCAGACGCACTTTGTGCAAAAGATCAAACTGACAGTTCGTCAAATCCTCCTGAATTCATAAAACATGCCTTCCTTAGCTCGTGAGTCATAAATCACCGAATGCATTTTTTAGCATCCAAGCTGCTTTGAGACCATCACCGAGACAGGAGGGTTCTCTCCATTTTTTTGTGGGGGGGGGGCGTGGAATGTACCCCACAAATCCTTGTGGCCGGAACACGGAATAACTTTGGCATTCACTGCACCCCCACTTCCAAAACACGATGGCTGCGACTGGTGTAGCTCTAAATATTCCACCTTGGCTAATCATTTTACCCTCGGCCTATTAAAGATAACGGCATTCCGACCCCCCCGCCCTCCCTGTTTTAATTCAAGTGGCGCGGTAGAACACCTCAACAATTGAAGACGTTTCCCCTTGCGCGGCCTTCTTGTTATCGCCCGTAAACTGCCCACCTTGTTATTACCGCCATGTATTTTCAATTATTTTATATGTGAAGGAGGGCAAAGGGACAAATGGAATGGAGAGGAGCACGAGTGGGGGGGGGTGTCAAGACACTTTTGTAATGCCACCGGCAGGTTATAAGAAAGATAAATAGTGCGACACCTTAATCGAGCCACGCCGTTATCCTTTATGAATAAAGTGAGATTGCTCCATAAAATGTTGCCGTTGGTGAATAACGGCAGAGCTGAACCTCTTGCATCGATCCTCGACGTAAAATGAAAAAAAAAAATACAATAAATGAACGTCCGTGTAGTTACAGCTGCTATAGCGACAACAAACGGCAATATGAAAGTGTCTGATGTACTGCACCGCGCAAAGGATCGCTGAGTCAATTTTTAATGTATATCTTTGAGAGGCGCGCATAGGAAATTATATTGAAATCCCTGAAACCAAAATGATGTTTTCATTTGATCCTTAAAGGGGGTTGGGGGGGGGCATGTGAGGAATTTTCATTTTTCATTACTCACGTACGGGCGGTCGCGTCTATCGACCCATCAAGTATGAAATGGCATGAATCTCTTTGTCAGCTGCCTGTTTTCGAAACGGCGTGTGAGCAAGTCATGCTAAATCTTTTACTCTAATTTGCATAATCCCTCCCCCATACTGAACTTCTCCACCCACGACTTGCGCTATCATGTCAAAAGCCAAAAGCAAAGCAGAGCCACGTGACAAATATTCGAATCTTCAACAACGTCGTTTGACGATGTGTCCGCTGCATGCGCCGCATGCACAGATCCGCAAGTATCCTGAGACGACTTCTGATATGATTTGGCACCGTACACTATGACAAAAGCCTGCTTTTAAGCGGTCAACCCCGCTGTCTCAAACCCTCACACTGGCTAATTCGACTCGTAATTATTTCTTCTTCTCCAAAGCTGACCATCCAAACAAACCCCAAACAATGGCCATTTGATTCTGGGTCTCGCTCAATAGCCAATGTTAGCGATCAATTGTATGAAGAGTGCAGAGGCGAAATATCGCCGGAATCCTGATGCTTTAATCATGGGCAATATTGGGAGGCATTTTGGAGCGGCGCCAGACATAAAAGCATGTGGCCTAACAAACTGTGCTCAATTTGCCAACTCATTAGCCTAATTTGATCAGCCCCCCCCCCCATAACTTGGCTGCATGCAGATGGGGGAGCCTTAGCATTCATCTCAGGTTCCTCACTTTAGCGTTTAACATATTGTCAGATTAGTTCCTCGCCTAGAAGGCTAATTGTTGGAAATGTTCAGTCAGGCTGAAACATCGAGTCACTTCCACATCACCTGTCACACTTGTCATTTGAATCCAGTAGACGCAGTTGCCTCACTTTGCCTTCATCGGTGCCAACGTTTTTTTTTTTTTTTAAAGATCGATGCTTTTGATTGGATTTTTATATGAAAAGCAAATGTTGAACATGTATGGGATATATACGAATGGATACATGACGAAAGATTTGTTTTATTAGTAAATGCCACTGTTGTGAAAGCTGTTTATTAATTTTTATTTATTTATTTTTTTGGTAGCACATTACGACTTCCCAACCATTTTTTCCACGTAAATGTACTTTGACGGATTGGCATGGAGCCCATCACACTGACGCCCGTGTGAGACTCCTCCCCTCCTCCACCTGATTCCAATGAACAGGATCGTTATCGGGCTACTGATGACTTGATCTCGGCCAAGGCTCTCTGTAACTTCCACTCTCAACTATTAACCCAGGCGTAAACTTGGATCGTCCCCGGACATTCAATGCTTGCCTCTCTCATTCTATCTTCAGAAGCGAGAGCCGCTCTTTCATCCGCATCCGCCCACGCTCTCCGTCCCGGCGCCCACCGTGGCCTCCCCTTTCTTCGGTCTCTCTCCAGGCTAAATAGTTTTGCCAGCGGTCCCTGCGGCATGGTAAAGTCATCGGTCCTTTTGACAGAGATGGAGAGGATTATTTTCCGCCACTGTTCTGGATTCACGCTGCGAGTGGCGCGAGGGGCGTGCGGATCGATAGCCCTCACAAGTGCTGCGGCTGAGGTCCTTGTACATTGTCAGTGCTCATATACAGGAGAGTGTATGAGTTTAAAACAAAAAAAAAAAAGTTCTTGCATTCGCTAGCGCGGCTTAAGGCAAGGTTTGTTTGCGTGTTTATTTCGATTCGTTTGAAAAACTCGGTGTCCATCGTCTTCCCACCGACTGACTGTAGGCTGTGCCAGCGCAAAAACCTTTTAGTTACACATAGAAAGGAAGGATGTTCGTGGGCCACCATCGTTTTGATCCAATTATCCCCCCGGTCGTTTCGTTGTGATGACATCGCCTCAACCTAACATGCATTTCCAATTGGAAATTAGTCCAATCGCCGCCGTGAGTGGCAGCCATCTGTCTCACAGTGTGGCGTCATGCGCAAATGTTGCTTCAACAAAAAGACAAAAGTCATTGCGCCATCTGTTTCATCCTGCTACCTGTTTAGCAAATTTCAACTGGCTGTTGCGCGGCTGCTTTGCGACTGAGGTCAGGTGAAGACTTTATCAAAGTGTTTTGTCGCCGTTTCCCGTTGCCAAATGTTTGTTTTAGTAATGCCATGAATTCTGTGCCATTCGAGTATTCCGTTTAATAATTCCCCCTCACTGTAAGTCCACATGTAGTAATTGTTTTTTTTTTCCAAGAATACATTACAGGTACCCATTGCAAAGTGTCACACAGTACAGAGAATGCGCCTCCCCACAGACAGAGGGAACTTGACTGGAATTTCAATTTCAATGTTGTGCCAGTTCTCTTATTTTCGCCTCTGTATTTGAAGAGACTCGTCTGACTGCCAGCAAACCGGACGTGCCGTTGTTAATTATCGTAAGTGCTTTTGCATTTGTGCCACATTCTCGGCCATTCAAAGACACGATCAAGTCGTGCCCAAGTCGAGTTCTTTAATTGGAAACGACTATCGTTTGGACTTGCATTTTGTCCCTCACTTAACATGCAACTCTAATGAAAAGATTGGCTAAAATTCATTGGCTAATAGAGTTGATGGAGAGGGGAAAGGGGATAATTGCATCGGAATGGGAGCTTCTTCCGAACATTCTCCCCGATCAGGATGTTTAAAAAAAAAAAAAAAAGCATCAGCGTTTTCAGCGAGGCAAGAAACCGCAAAGACAGCGAGGTGGCCGACTGGCCGTAAACAGAAAGCTAGCTGACATCACTGACAAACAATCACGTCTCGTGAAGTAAATCCCTCTTGAGGGTTGCTACTTTCCAGAACATTCACATACAATCCCGTCTTCTAAAATAGGGAAGCGGGTTAAATCAATCCAGTACTGCGCTCGGAACAACTTTCCAAGACCTCAGGGCAAAGACTTTTTCCGAACAACAAATCTCGTATTTTGACAGTTGGAGAAATTTACGGCCGAGCGCAAAAAATCAAAATAAGAACACATTTAAACCTGAAATATTTTTCTAATTGTACCATACTTTCGTGGCACCTTCTATGGAATCTGCAGAAACGATTTACAGCGACATTACTCATATTGGTTAGCCATATTAAACATTTGTATCAAGTAGGTGCCATACTTGTTATTTTTTATATCTACACATTTTAAACCCTGCTCAATAGAAACTTTGCATATGCTGCTGCATTGTCCAATTATACCAAAAAAACACCCCTCCAATCCCAACAAAGGCAAATGGCTGCCACCCGAATCTCCACATTTGGCCTTTTTGCTATTCCAAGCGCCACACTGTTTGGACACAATCTCCCAGAGAGCTATTGATCTGGACCGCTCTCTATCAATCTTCACAACTGTGACCGAATTTGACCACCAGGACTACCGTTGAGAGGCGTGGAATATGGAGCGCTTGTGTTTCCACATACAATTCAAATCCATTTGTTACCTTAGATAAGAGAGTGCAGGAAAAAAGGAATATGAAATATATTTAGTAACCACCCCACACACTCGGATTTATGAATTTGATCCTACAGCTGGTCATGGGTAAAACATGGTTTAAAAAAAAAAACATGCATGGGCCATGCAAAGGCATTCACGAGAAAAAAACATAAAATTCAGGCTCAAAAATGACATCCTAAAACTTATTGTCTTTGCATCTATTGTCCATGTCGATTGAAATGTACATACGGCATCTTCAAAGATGTTTTTTTTTCTCCTGAAAATAAGGAAGAAACAAATGAAATGATACTGCATTGAACCCGTTGCACATATCAATGACCCTCACCCAACAAAGGCATTTATCACAATTGAATTGTGTCATTATCGCAGCGCGTGACAGAGTATTATGTTCACGCGGATCGGTGGATTTTATAATGCAAAATCAGTTTTTGTCCGCTCCCTGAGGGATCATTCATATGCAAATCAGCCCTGGCTATTGTTGTGATAGTGCAAAGGAACCTTAGTTTCTTACACAAATAGATAAAAACAGTACACACTGGTGTCCTCCACCGGGGGGGGGAATGAACATGCCGTGGTCCAGTATTGCCGATGTCGTCTTCTTTTCAAAGAAATTGTCCAGGGAGAGAAACTTCAAAAGCGAGTCACTCCCCTCTGAACCTTTCCGTCTTGACTCTTGAGTGTTATCTATTCCTGCCGTGTACCAGCTATTGTCAAGGCCATATGAGGGCTTTTATTCATATCTTTTGATATATTTTCGGGCGTCAACCTCCGTTTTTTATGGGAAAATGCTTATTGAAGGCTTCTGTCACTTTTTTCCCATTTTTTTTCCAAAAACTGGATTATATCTGTTGCGTACTTCAAGTGCAATTTTAGAATACATTTCCTTTCTTCAAAGTTTAAAACTAAAAATGACGAATGTGGGAGGAAACTAAAGTACCATACCGCCGGTGGGAAGGCATTTTCTCACAGGTATTTATACATTTTTTGTTGGGGTTTTCTATGAGTAATTTAGCAGGAAAAAAATGGCTAGCCTGCTAGCTAAGGCCCCCTCAATGGCGTGCTGTCAAGTTCACCATCCAAAGAGCATGTCTGTTCCATTAATCCGGGCAACCGAAAAGTCAGTCAATTGTCTAGCCCTTCAATTTATGAATCAGTTCGTCTTTTGAAATGTAAATTATGGCCGATGTTCTGTCTCGATTGGAAGCAATTTATCATCTTCTTGAATGACATCCTAAACGCTGAAACTGCGGTGGTCAAGAAGATCATCATTGAATTAATTTACGCTGTTCTCGCACTCGCTCTCGGTCAAATGGGTAGGGCTTGTTTGCTACAAACAGTGGCGACAGCTCAGATTTTTGTCACTTTGAAGTATATGTGACGTCTTGAAAAAAATATATTCGCAAGCCATTGAAAAGTCAATTTTTCATCACACTGTCTGTCCCCTTTTCGGGGGAACCTAATCCCAGATTTTTCAGTGCAATAAATTCTATAGTGCCCTACAAGTGTAAACACGGTATTCTGATTCATACTGCGTTTAGCATTTAAAATCCGCCCATTTTTGTCCATCTTTGGGGGTGGCCATTTTGCAACTTGCTGAAAATGACATCACAGTTGCCATTTTCAGGTGACAGACGGTGGCAAAATGGCCACTCCATCCAAGATGGTTAAAAATGGGTGGATTTTTCTGCTTCCCTTATATTCCACAAACACAATATTAATCCGAATGCCGTGTTCGGATTGACTTTCAATTTAAGGATTAAGATTTGATTGTCTGTTTCCTTATAGGTTATGCATAAAAGTAAAACATGTGAGCTGATTTTGTGTACATGATGTCAGAGGAAAACAAAAGCGTGTGTCAATACATGTGCAGTGACATTTCAGATCGCCTATTTGTTCGAACATATTCAACACAATGTCCAATTTGGTTCCCTCCAACAAAGCTGCCTTCAGTCATTTGACTTCAGCCAAAATCCTGATTTTGCACCCCCCACCCTCCACTCCCCGTTCAGCGACCTTCCTCTCTGTAAAAAAAAAAAAAAAAGCTCCACTGAAGTCTGCCTGCAATGATGGTTCAAACTGCAGAGCAAGGTTGCCCCCTATTGGTTACTTAGAAGAACAAAGTTAAAAGACTGCCCCAGCATGGGCAAGAGAGGTGACCGCTGTGTCTCATTCTTGAGGAAAAAAAACCCAACCCTTGTCTGCGCTTGAAGAGGGCTTGTGCAGTCGTGCTGAACGCGGCCAAGCAGAATATTGCTTTGCTTTGCTGAGGCTGTCAGCGGGTGACAGCTGACCCAGCACATCACAGCCGAATGATGGAGGGAGGGATACGAGCAGGGGATGGGGTCACCTGGAGGTAGACTTTCTAATACTAGGGCGGTGTTACTGAGACCAATCAATGAAGTGGAACGTTCCCCCCCCCTCCACCGCAGTAGCCTCCATGTATAAGGTGATAGATACATGATGCTTTGTACAATCTGCCTCAGGTATTTAGAAATGTATATCTTTTTCAATTAAATGAATTGATTAAAAAAAATGTAACATCATGAATGTACATTCATGTTGTTTAATGTCACTACTCATAATTGTCATGCATTTTTTAACATTTGGTACCATTACTGCTACTACTACAACAACAACAATAATAGAATACTAAACTTTTTGATTGAATGACAAGACAGCAAAATATGATCATATAAAACAATACATATGTAAACATGCACACACATTATTTATATATATTAGAATTGAAGAATCGTTTCCGAACCTTGTCACCATGTCACTGCTGCCCGGTTTTATTCTGCCATTTAAGATCTCCGTCAACCAATACCCGAACTGCGCTTGCTGCTTTCTGCAGAAAGGCTGCAAAAAGAAACACGCCTATTTTGTCAAAGAGGTAGAAAGTACAATTATCTCTTTTCGATTGTGGGGAGTAAATGTCGAAAGTCCAAAAGAAATACCATGGTAGAGATCCCTGAAAAAAAAAAAAAAACTACTTCAAAGTGTAATTACAAAGGAGCCTATTTGTTCATTCCTTCGCACCGCTGCAAAGAAATAAAAACGCTTACAACCTTAAATAATGCTTTGCTCGTGGAAGTGTTTTAATAACATCCTTCCCAATGAAGTTAATGAAGTCACCTTCCTATTCATACCTTATCGCAATCATCCGATTGTGTTTATCTGATGCTACGACGGGAAAATAAATGTGCGGGCAACTTATTAAGTTGCCGCATTATCAGTTGCCTTAATTGCACCCGGTGTCTGTGTAATTAGTTGGACTTCGTTCTACAGCGGTCAGTGTGTGGGAGGGCGGTGTCATATGGAGCTGCAAATTAGGGCTTGGGTTGCGCTGATGAGGCAGCGGCGGTAAGGGGTCGATGAAGGGGGAGGCTTGATGGGCGTGCACCGTGACCGGATGAGAGCGATACAGTCGTTTTTCCGATCTGCGCCGCGATCGTAATGACTCATTTCAGACATTTTTTTGTTTTGTTTGCTTGTTAATTACTCCCTCCTATAGGTCACTCTTACACTGACACGCGTGCCTAAATAACACACGATTAAACACAAAGCTCGAGTTTGCTATAAAATGGACTCCTGCAGCTCGATTAACAAGTTACAGATACAGGTTTAAAAAGACTAACACAAACTAACCCCCCAAACTCCCCAATCACCTTTTCCTTACACGTCGTATTAAAACGAGATGAGTGGTGAGAAATATATATGGATGGTGACAGATGGAAAGAGGTGTGGTGGTGAGAGGGGTCGAGTAGGGTGGATTCTGGACGGAACGGCGAGGAGCGAGGCCAGAGTGATGAGAATAAGGCCACATACACCTGACCTTGCCCGGCTGTCCCGGCGCTACCTTCTGTCACCGACAGGACTAACGGATGGCGTGCTCAGCGGGCCAGGATGTGCACACTAAACCTGGCTTGACAAGAGGCTGACGGAAGATGGGGTGAGCAGAGGGGGCAATGCAGGGGGTGGGAGGGGCGAGGGTCACCCAGAGGTAGATCTTGTTCCACTCAGAGTCACTATCAATGACGAGAACCGTGGCCTTGGATGACAACAGCCCGTGACACCGTCGTGCCGTAAATCTGCTTGATGGCTCCAACGCGGTGGCCATAAACATGTTTCTTGCCTCCTGTAATGTGCAAATACAAACCCTGACCTGCCTCGAACCCAGCGCAGAATACAATTCGTTTATTTGTCATCAGTTTGGGAGTTCCACTTCGTCTTTCATGGAGGATGGCAATATATATATATAGAGAGAGAGAGAGAGAGAGAGAGAGAGAGAGAGAGAGACTTTTTTCTTAGTTTCTCCATTTGTTACTAAGCTTCCTCTTTGTTTTATGTTTTATGACTTACACTGAAAGAAAGAAATAATCAAATTAAAAAATAAATAAAATAACATATTCATATAGCGACTTTTAAGTAACCTAAGGAAAAGTGTTCTTGAGTTACATAAGCAGTATCTCATTAAAACACAACAAGCCTCTTATGTGAGAATGGATGTGGGTGCATTTGTGAAACGGAATAATTTATTTTCAACGTTATTAACATTCATTAAATGAACTTGTTTTTTATATATATATATATATATATATATATATATATATATATATATATAAAAATTCCTCGTCTCATCCCTCGGGTGGTGTCCGTCCCCCATTCAGCTCGGGTCCTCTACCAGAGGCCAGGAAGCTTGAGGGCTCTGCGCAGAATCCTTGCTGTTCCCAGCACTGCACATTTCTGGACTGAGATGTCCGATGTTGTTCCCGGATCTGTTGCAACCACTCATCTAGTGGGGGGGTCACTGCCCCGAGTGCTCCGACCACCACAGGCACGACTGTCACCTTTACCATATATATATATATAATTTTTTTTTTCCATTTGCTTCATTCAATTTAAAGTCCAAAAGTCGCTTCTGTTTGTTAGCTTAACATAATCCTGCTAACAAGCAAGCGGGCCTCAAAACATTAGCCGCGTTTGGCTAGCATGAAGCGCTAGCAGATAATTTTTTACTTGATGACACCCGATAAGACTTTTGTCGGAAAAGAAAGTAAAGGTCATCCCCCCTCAGTCATTGCGCTGTTGAAAATCCGTTTAACGTCTCTGTCTCAGGTGCAGCTTGTTGTCCGTCAAATTCAATTTGGACACATTTGGAAAGCCGCTGCCGCCGTCTCGTTCGGGTCAAAGCAATTTTCACAGCCATAAATCTCAAATAACCAAGCGCGGAACCTTTTTAAAAAGCTCTCAGTCAGCTAATAAAAATGCAGCTCTTCCCCCGTTGCGCTCCCTTGTTTTAGTCGCAGCTTGCCGACAGCCATCGATCCCACGTGATGATGTCTTGTTACTGTTTGGCCATTCGAGAGAGACGCCGTTCAATGAAATCTATCAGCCAAACTGCGGCATCCGCTTCCAGGCGGGAGCCCGCGTCAGCACTTCCTGCACCCCTTTAAGCGGAAACGGCAACAAAACTTTTGCCCTTTCGGCTAATCTTTGAAGCTAGTTGCTCCATTAGCGAATCAGTGAAGCGTTTTGAATACCGCGGAAGGTAAATAAATGTCAGGGGGGTGATTTAGAGCGTTGACGATAGCTACAAACATGCTGACCGTATGCTTTACTGGCAGAGGGCAACATTAACGTAAGCTGTGCGCATTTCTCCTGGAGCCTCTTGAAATGGGAGCAAAACATCTACACCGAAACGCTGGCCCAATCTGTATTGCACATAAAAAAGGCAAAACATTAATTTTAAGATGTCTTTGACATAGATTGAAGGAATTATTTCACATGTTGAACACGTTTAAGATTTCATCGAACCAAAAACAGCAGTCAAATAATTGATAGCAATTCAATACGCAGTGAATTCAGGACTGCCCTTTTCACCTCTAACTTGGAGCCGGCTGGCTTCCCCTCGGGTAGGAATGCATCCCGCAAGAGATACAGAGAAGGGACAAGAGTTATAAGTAAATTTAAGTCAAGTAGACAGGAGATTTCAACTGTTTCCTTCCATTGGTTATTATGTGGACCGTTAAACTGGGACTCTTTGGCGCAAATAATGACATAGGTGACCGTTGTGTCACTGTGACATTTCCTCCTGGCTCGACATCATCCTACCTATCTGCACTCCGGCACACATATCAGGTTGGAACTAGCTAAAACCGCAGAGTGGTTGTGGCTCAGTGACTATAGAGAATAGGAACCATTTTGGGCGTATTACACTTTCTACCCCATTCAGCAGAAAAAAAACGGTTCCGCAGCCGTGTGCTTGATCCGTCCGGCATTCAATAAAGAGCTCAATTGAGGATATAGTCTTCTGGTGGTTATGAATTATTATCGCGGGCATTAAAGATAAAAGGTTACCCATGAACTGAATGCTGTTAAAAAACTGCAGTTGTTTGTTTCCATTCAGCCAGGAGCTGCGGCCAATGCGAGCGACGTCATGCACTCTTGGGGATTGCGAGATTACAAATTCACTGTTCCACTGCCCCGATACTGGTCAGTCGAGATTTCAGTCAGCGTCTTCTTTCTCACCTAGAAACAATTTCTTTCAACATGCAGAGTTTGAAACAGGAGGGAATGAAACTTCTTCTCTCCCTCCTCTGGGAGGACAGACGAAAACTTCTTTCACCTTGAGACCCTGCTCTGGACTGGGACTCTGTTTTACTCTCAAAACTTGTGCAAAAGAGCAACAATAAAACAAATTCAGCCTGTAGCCACCAGTGGTAATTTTGCATATTCAAAGGCTTTCGGTGCCAGACAGAAACGAAAGCATAAATGTTCACCGTCAGCCACCAAGTGAACCCAGAAGCGCTAACATAGCCGAGCTAAGTCGCATCACTAATTTTGGCTTTATGCAAATAGGAGCCCCCTAAAGCCCATCGTGACATTGTTGTCCCAAGCCCCCCCCTACCCCCTTGCCTACATTAAGATGTCAATGTGTGTGATTTTTTTTTTAACTGTATTATAAGTCTTTGATTTTCATCCAAGCCTAATTCATGTATTTTTCCTCCATTGCGATCAAAGTCAGCAAATGTCTGTTCTGGGATTTCTCTGAGCAATTATTTTCATGTTGTGGGGGGAGTTCAAAGTGGCTTTTCCTCCTCGCTCTGCTCTGAAAACGATGGAGGCTTGCCATGATGTGAGTTTTGGTGATCTGCATTTGGCCGGATATTATTTGGGCTTGTTTTTTCCATGTCTGTTTCGTTAGGTTTTCGTTTCCACCTTTGCTCATCAACCCGCTGCCTCGTGTTTGGCAATCATCTCCCTCAGCGACTCTTGTCTTGTCCGGATGTTCCTCGTTGTCTCGTGAGTTGCATGGATTTAAGTTCCACAGTTTCCTTCCGACTTTGTCGGTTCATTGTTGGTGTGAGCGGTTTGTTCAAATACAAAAATCCAATCTTAAACCTTGCTCGAAGCATTCGCTTGTGATTTTTTTGCACGTGTCTCTCGTGTGATTCACGCCAATGAAAATTGAGACTTTGCATCACGATGTAGTTCCCAGATTTGCAAAGAATAAGCCTAGCTTCTTCTGGCAATCCGGCTGCTCTGTGGCACCATACTGCCTCTCACAGGCTATTCTTGGTACTGCCGCAGAAATTCGACCAGGACAGGCAGTTTACCGGCAGTCAACATCATAACATCTTCAGACGAGATGAAGCAGCATGCGGTTGTTCGTTTGGCTTCATGGCGGCTCAATATTTAAGTGTGTCACAGCGGCTGTCACGTTAATCACAAGAATTTGTGTACAACCAACGCCCTTGTGAGTCTGCTCGCCGTTCTCCCGAGGAAGGAACTCGAAATGCGACTCTGACTGTTTCCCAGTGGGTGGTAGCTGTTGCATCAATTATTCTGTATATTGAGGGAAAGACGCGGAAGACACAGCTAGCACTTTCCTTAATACATGTTTTTCCTGACGCCTTTGGAGTGGGTCGTGTGTTCACATGAAAACAGAGCAGTAACACATGATGAACAAGTATATACAGTACAACAAAAAAAGCGTTGTTTGTGAGCAGCCAACATATCGACGTCATGCTGTGAAAACAAAAACTATGTGATAAATGTTTTTTTTTTTTAAATAAGGCATTCCAATGATGTTAATTCCTTGTAATTGCCTTTTAAAATGGGTGCAAATCCCACGGTGCAGTTCCAAGACGACGGTGACGGTGACGATGGCGCTTTCATAGATTGTCTCATTCTCATTCAGTGGCGCAGTCAGCCAGAGTGAATTACTCCGCGATGGAGTGAATGCTCTGTAATTGCAACTGGGATCTCTCAGGTGAAACATTCTGGGTTGCAACAGTGGGATTCATTTCTCTCGCGTGCATGTCCAAAAAGTTGGAGGAGACCTATGTGAACAGTCGTATTGGTTGAATTCTGGCAAATAATGGCTCATACCTGTATGTACTGTCAAGGAAATGGTTGAAATCAAGTCACGTTGACTGTCATGGCTAAAGACAAGTCAACCAACATGTAGAATAAAATGAAGTACAAATTCTTTGGTAGGCAATAATGGTACAAGTTGTCAGATATTCTCTCTCTCTCTCTCTCTCTTTGGAATAGTATTATCTTTGTAAAGACAAAACTTTTGGATACAGCTCCTGCCTTGGGTTTCATTGCTGCAGGTGTACCTAATATAATGGCCTGCACACATGCAGACCTTTCCATGAGCTTCAAATTACTTTTCGCTCCCGTTAGGTTTACCTTCTCCATTCGAACCGTTGGCTTTTGCTTTTGGACACACTGGATTCAAAGTGAATTGCGTTAATTTATTGCATCATCTGTGAAAATGACTTTTGAACCCAAGTCCAAGCATCAGTTTTTATGTCTAATGTGCACAGTGATGTTGAATGTAGGTGCTTTAAACAACAGGCAAAATATTGATTTTTTTCCTTAGATTTCCTTAGATTTGTTCCTGCTGTATTATGAGTGTTATTCCGGACATGTGTGAATTTTATTTCATGGTACCCCAACTGTGGATGGTTTGATAAGGAATGTGGCACACAAAGCTACCTCTTATTGAGGTGCTGTACCATCAATAAAAAACAAACAAACCAATCATCTGGAATTATATTTTTAAAAAGTCAGTCAGAGGCTCATGTTCACAGCTGAGTGACAACCAAGCCCGGATGACGTGACACGTGGGCGGCTGGAGGTTCGGATTCTTCGACCTCATCACTCACCCTCCCCCGTCTCCAGCTCACCTGTGCTGCCGCCTCCTGGACGGCCGCGCATCGTCGTGTGCAAAGCGAGCTCGTGGCTGGCTGGTTGCTCCCTTCTCGGAAGTGCACGGCCACTCGGCTCGGCGCTCTCAAAGCGGCACAAGCGCGCACGAGGAGCTGGGGGGGGAGGGTGCCCAAATGGCGAGCACCGCGCCGCTGATGCTGCTGCTGCTCTTCCGCGTGCTCCTTGCGCCGACCACCGCCGGCGCCACCGACGAGGGAACGCCCGGCGGAAACGGACATGCCGCGGGCGCTCCGTGCGAGCTCAAGAGCGTCACCGTCTCCACGCTCCCCGTGCTCCGGGAGAACGAGTTCAGCTTTACCGGCGTGGGAGCCTCCGGGAGCTCGGTCGGAGGAGGAGGTGGAGGGGGCGCCTCTGCCGGAGCAGGGGGGACCGCTGGAGGAGGACCGGGCGGAGGTGGTGGGGAATCGCGGCTCCTCTTATTCGTCAGGACGGATCTACCTGGCCGGATTTCCGTAATGGATGATCTCGACAATACGGCTCTGCCTTACTTCGCACTCGGTAAGAATCAATCTTTTGCTGACCCCCCCCTGTGTCACATTGGCACATAATGATTATGGTGGTGGTGGTGGTGGTGGTGCAACCTGGATGCACTTCTTCAGTCAACATTTGCATCAATGAAGCATCGATTGTTGACACTACTGTTGTACTCTTAATGTTGCCCAAAGAGTTCAATTTGCTAGTGGACAGGTTGCGGAAGATATTGTCATTTCAAAATAATAATAATCATCATCATCATAAGTCATGAGCAGTACTCTGCTGTGTGAATGGGTTGACAAGAGTATGAGCAAAGTCATCATCATATTTCCCGACTTGAGAACATTTCATTTTCATTGGTTTCCATTTTTTAAAAATGATACATCGTGTGAAAATAAAATGGCCTTCAGTTACAAGAACAATTTTCACAATATGAGGAAATCTTACATGAGAATGTATTTTTTTATTCTGAAAAAACTTGTAGTGGCGAAGGAGAATAAAATCGCAATACAAAGAAGTTGAAATAATTTGAGTTTTAAAGGCCGACAGCCACCGTCAACCTCCTAGAGACTCGCTTAAAGCTGGAGTGTTATTGTTACCAACAAAATAAAATGACACAATGCTGCCTAGGCCTATTATCACCCCCTCTGACATCTTGCTGTATTTTTCAGTATTTCATCTTTTATATTTTGTGTTGACTGGCGACATTCCCATGCTGGTACACACACAAAAAAAAAAATCACATACGAGAAATGTCGCATTTGACCCAGCAATGGCTTCGGTATGGCCACTTGTTTCCTGTTCATAAAAATAGTCACTAAAGATATTATATGTTTCTGCAGTAAGTCATACAATAATGGCATCTTTCAAAGATCCACAATTTTTTGGGTTGAAAAGTATCAATGATAAATTAATTTGCCTAGTATTCCCAATTCCTTGTATTATTTTCAGTCGGTTCTTGATATTTCGCATTATTTTTGAATGTTTCCTTTCCATGTTGCCCTCATGCTCTTTTGGGCCCCAAGACAACACAAGTTTTGCTCTTCCCTCAACTTCAGATCCGTTGAAAAGTGATTTCCCTCCCTGCACACTGTTTAAACTTCCAAACTCATTTTTTTTTTTCCTCCTCAGTGCTGCTCTCCTCATGTAGCTGGAATACGATTACATTTCATGGACATCCTCGCCCTCTCTGTGCCCCAATCAAGGGATGCAATTTGGTCTTGCAAATATGCATGAAATTGATATTTTACTCTCACGCCAATACACGCGCGCGCGCACATGCACGCCACGCACAGTGGCTAGTGTTACTTCCACTCAATGAGATGCTTAGCTAGAGTTTTGCGTCACTGTCAGGCAATAAGTGGAAACACACACACATATGCGGAGATGAGGGAATAGATAAAAATGGCACCCCACTGCGAGGTTGACGGGTTGTGGAAATGTTCTACTTTTTAATTTGATCTGTATTATAAAGACTCACTTGGTTGATCGCAATCGAGGGTCTTGTAGTGGGGTGGAAAGGGCTCTGCTGTCGAACAGCAGCTTTGCTTGAAGGAAATGGTTGTTTTTGTTTTGAATTCTTATTAATTTATTCTCGCCAAGGAGACAATGTTATTGTTATTCTTTCTTGTATGTTTTTTGGTTGTTGTCATTGTTTTTTTTTTGTGAGCTAGGCTCATGCAAATAACAGCACAAAACCCATTGGAATTAAGTTCATGTGTTCCTGCTGTGGCGTTTGACAGGAAATTGAGGTCACTTTTTTTCAATGGAAGATTTTTCGTCCTTTTAATGTTTGCCCTTTAAAAAGAAAAGCTATATTCTGTTATAATCATAATAATCCTTCAAGGGGAACTTCAACCCATAGACTGTCGAGCAACCAGGTGCCATTTTACAGTTGCCCGCTTTACAGTGGTCCTCCAACCGTGACCGTCCGGTTCCAAAGTCCTTACTGAGGAGCGACTGCCACGATATTTTGCTAATTGTTTTTTCAGTGGAAAGGCAATCTTGTTGCTGAATTAATTTGTTAGCCTTGTTCAGTGCTAAACCACAAAACAATGGGAGTTATCTCACCACTTCACAGTGAACAGCGGACCAAATAAATGGTGGCTACTGTGAGAATGCTGTGACTTCAAAATGACTTTTTTTTTTTGGACTATATTTAGCCGCTGCGTTATTTTAATCTCTTCCCTTGGTCTTAATTTTCCTTCAGAGCTGCTGCAGGGAGGCTAAAACGCTGGCAGGATGGCGAAGGGCTGCAAGCACTAAGCTAGTAAATCACCTTCTGTTCTCATCGACTGGTGAGAAAAAAAAAAGGGCTTCTCTGTGCTCTCAGGCAGCCGCCTTGCAAATTTACAACTTGATCTGGTCGGCTTCATTAGCTTAGCACCCCTCCATTCATCAGTGGTTAAATACTGAAAAAGCTGTGGTACCTCAAAGGTCGAATGCCTTCCAACTTCAATTGTTATTTTGCGCTTGCGTTCTGTTTAATAAGAAGGAGCAAAGATGTTGACTGCTACTTTAGCTTGGCATCCATGGCTACAGACAAAAACAACAGTACATCGGGTGTCAAACGTCTTTCAACTTCAAATAGATGTCATGCATTTGAGGTCTGTGGGACAAGCACTTTGTGAATATTTTAACAATGTCGACTGCAACGCTAGCCTGGCATCCATCCATCCATGGCTAAATACCGATGAAGAGACGTAAATAAGACTTAACTAGTTGTTATGCATTTGAGCCCTGTTTAATGAGTGATGTCGCTGCTGTGTTAGCTTAGCAACCGTCCGTCCATCATGCTTCTATGCGCCAGTTAGCAATATGAGAGATCCAAGATGGAGGACTGAGTGAAGCATTCGTCTACGTTAGCTTTTTTTTAGCTAGCTAGCCGCCAGAATTATCGTCACTGGTGATCTATCTCCATTGATCCGTGAATCATCCATCCACCTATCTGGATAGCGAGTAATTGTACACTGCAAACTGCTCCTAAATAATTACGTTGTCATGGTTATTGTCTTGTAAATGTTTCTTTTCCTCTTACCGTTGTTGAAATAAAGCCTTTTTGGAGTCTACCCGCTACACGCAAACACACGGCCAACAGTCATCACGTCTTTAGTCGCTCTGCGCTTAATGCACTTTA
The DNA here is from genome assembly GCA_026261675.1 of Hippocampus mohnikei. Lineage (NCBI taxonomy): Eukaryota > Metazoa > Chordata > Actinopteri > Syngnathiformes > Syngnathidae > Hippocampus > Hippocampus mohnikei. The sequence continues at coordinate 5,219,626 of JAKGUB010000344.1, forward strand.
AAGCCCTACAAAAACTTTATGTAGGTCTTCATAAGCGTTTTTGTGCAGACACCAAGCGGCCGTACGCACTCTATTAATGTCTGTTTCTGTGACGGCGTGAGCTTGTCAGCATCAGTTTGAGGAGTCTTGAGCAGCACAACACATATTATGCGCTTGATTTGTCAAATGGCCAAATGGAAAAGAAATAACGCATCGTGTAACTCTGTCAACATTTTGTCATTAGTGCACTGAAAGGTTTTCGGGAACCTTCATACAGACGTTTAGTTTTGTATATGAGAAATGACTTTTCCCTTGCCTTGTAGCAAAAAAATATATGGCAGATTGAAATGAAACACAGCCCAAGTGGTCAGCCTTTAGCCGTGGAAGGGCGCCAAGGATGGGGGCGTTTTAAGTCGTCTGAAATGACATTGCGTTTTCAAGAGGTTGTGGTATTTTGTTTCAATTTGAGGTTGTTGCTTGCTTATTAGCCAAATGCTGCACAAACCACAATGGAAGTGCTGTCTTGCATCTCCTCCTCCATTATTGAAGGCACCATCGAGGTTTCGGGAATGAATGAAGGCTTGGGTAGGGATTGCAAGTACTCATCCTGTTGCGGTCTGCCTGCTCGGCTTTGATTTATGACCACGAGTGTCACGGAAAATGGATGAACTCCGTTGAGGAAAGATATTGCCCCCCATGCCACACCCACACCCCTTTCATTCTTCTTTCCTTGTTGTCATGCATGTAAGGCCCTCAGTCAATTTGCACTGAATGGCGCATTTAGGCACTTTGTGTTGATTCATATTTGTCAGACCTCTGTTTTTTTTTTTTACTCCAAGTGCCGCATAATTGCGCACAGAGGGAGCAATATGTGATAAAAATCCCGTCATGCCGTATAATTTTAACAAAGCTTGCTCTATGATGGAAAGCGGCCAGGTGAAAGGAACGCTAGGCTCTCGTGACCCTCGCCGTGAATGCGGCAGTGCTCAACTATGACGAGGGCTCACGCTTGCTTTATGCCTAATGCTGAAAGTTAAAACAATGACATTCAAAGTGGCACAGCCAAGGTAAAACATGAGAATCATGTTGGTGAACTGCAGGCTAACTGGGTAACAATAAATTACAGGCCGACGCGGCGGCAGAGCGCCCGAGGAAGCGGCATCGGAGGTCAAAGGACGTTCTGGCGATGAGGCTTTGAGTCATGTTGGTCGTGAATCGGCAAAATAAAAGGCAGAAACTACACAGGAAGGAACACAAATGACTTACGACACCAAAACATGTTTTACGTGCAGATGGTCACCTGTTAGCCATTCTCATTTCCCCTCTCAAAAATCTCATTGTCCTTCATCTTTGTTCTTGGCTGAAGTTTTTTACGACATCCCCCTTTTACCAGATTTTCTTTTGTCTGGGATGTCAAGCGGCGTCTTTCTCGCTCTCTTGCTCCCTTGTCATTGCATCTTTGCAAGCACACAAACACAAACACAAACACTTTTTTCCCGAGAGAGCGATGGGAGATGAAAAGCTGCAGGGATATAAGAAAATCAAAAAACAACCAATGCCTCCACTGGTTAAAATGTGTATCCGGGTGTAGGAACCTTAGAGCCACAAGCTCCAAATAAAAATTCATAAAATTACTTCCACGTACCGCGAAAACTCCCGGCTTTGTGTGCATTGAATATAAAATGTGACTCTGATTTACAAGGGCAATTCGGTTGAGTTGCTCTTTTTCCACCTCAGGACCCTCTTGTGTCGTCGCTCCGCAATGCAGCACCCCCAAGTGGCAAATAACCTGTAATGTGTCTCTGCGCTTTGGAAACGCCCGCGACACGTTTGCGACGCTTTAAGTTTGGCTGCCGTCCCATCGAGAGGCACCAACGGAGCGAGATGCCGTGATGTAGTGTTGCTTTTAAGAGGACAGGAGTGAGGCTCGTAATGCATCTTCATCAATGGAACTTTCTTTGTGCAGCGCTTTTCATTGATTAAAACAAAAAAATGCAACTCAAAGTGCTTTCCGTGAATTCCAATCCAAGTTGAGGGTCAATATCTTTTTTTTCTAAGGTAGAAATGGAACATCTCAATTTTCAGAGGGCTGGGAATCGATGAGATTTTTACGATTTCGATTCCATAATCACTTCTCATCGATACTTTTTTGGGGAGGGGGGGCAAGACTATAAAAATAGATTAATATCCACTGAATTGTATCTGTAAACAAGTTACATTGGCGTGTGTGCAAATGTTTTTGCATGTGGGCCATGTTCCTCACTTAGACCTAATATTTGTCAAATGTTCAAGTATTGCAAGTTGCCCTGTTTTTAGCCTCTCTCGTAAATTGTGAACCCACTTTTGGTGATAGCCGCGCGAGTCACAAATCTCGCAACGTGCGCGATGACGTTTCGTCTCAAAGGGAATCGATATGGCAAGCTTCGACCGGCACAGCAAACGATGCCGAGGAATCGAAACTCTCGGAATCGTTTTTTTTTTTTTTTTTTTTTGCCATGCATGACGAATGTTCAAACCGGGCTGATTTTTGAGGTGCATTTTTTTTTCCCTGAATTGCACAAGCTCGCAGGCTTTTAATTTAAAAGGTCTGAGGGGATAATCTTGAAAGAGAAGGCGCATCATCCCGGCCATTGTGGCAATTCTCCTGAGTCGTCAAGACTAAAGGAATTACCAAAATCATATTGCTATCATAATTACACACGTGACGAGCGACATGAAAAGGAGGAAAAAGGGGGAGTCTTTGTTGGTGTAAGCCGATCACAATAATGTTTAAGACCCATTAAATTCGATTCCCGCCAGATTTTCCTCTGCACCCTGGAAGCGTTCCAGCTCTTGCGCGTCCCCAACACCTCGTCCAATTTCGAATTGTGCAATGACTCGCATTTGCTTTTGGGGACACTCCCTCCGCGCCGTTGCATTTGCACATTTGTGTGAGTCGGCTTTATCTACAGAAGGCCACACGAGTCATACGTCTTCTTTGTAGCCTGCCCATTAGTCAGTCGAGTAATATTTTCCCGATTCACGGCGTTGGCATTTTCTTTGCTGTGTGTGGTTGGTGAGCTACAAAAGAAGTCGGACACAATGGCTGCATTGTGCTGATCTACCGAGAGGAAATCTTGTTTTTACGATTCGACGCCCGATGACACGACGCCAAGGCTATATTTCATACGCTAAATTGTCAAACTATTATGGACGACGGCGATCACACTTCCCCACTTTGCATCTTTTCACGCAGGCGGAAGGAAACGTTCTCAGCAAGCCCGAAGGGAGCATTGGGCCCCACCCGTCGCATGCTCATTGGTATGACGAGGCTGTATCTCCATCTTACCCCCCTTTGCGTTTGAATAAAAAAAAAGACAACACGTGCATTTTTTTTTTCTAGGTATGTTGTCTGACGGTGGATTAAGCTCAGATCTGTCAGCAATTACCCTTAGAAGTAAGAACACAGCCGAGCGCTGCCTCCCCGAGGTGGCGGCTCACTGATCCGTCTTTAGACCGGTTCAAGGCTCAAGGTGAGCGGTGGATTTGCAGCCCATTATGTTGCCGCAGGTATTTATGGACCAGACACTTCGGATCGCCGTGCATATTGAAAGCGATGGCTGGAGAGAATGAACGAGATTCGGCGTTGACAATGCGAGATTTAATGGAGCAAACCGGGACATTGTCTGTTATCTGTTGTCCGTATAGCAGCTGTTGGAGAGGCCAGTCGCAACTTATTGCTGCAGTGGCAGCAGGGGACGTTTGTGTTTTCACTTGTGGGGCTCCGACTCTTCTCAAGTAGAACAAACCTTGAAATCGCTCTTGCAGTTGACGGGTTGTCTCAGGTTTTGCTTTCTTGAAATGTTTATCAAATCCGGGACTTGACTTATAGAGGAGATGCTTTGTCCTCTGCAAATAAACAAACTCCTTTCCGCAAATACTGTTGAGAAATAAAAGTTGGTCACCATCTTGCATTCTTGGAGACACAGCGGCCTTGTGCGAAGCCTCATTGTCCGCCGGCGCTTGGTTCGAATCTCGCCTTTCAGTACGACAAGTAACTTATGTTTTGTCCCGCTTCCGTGTTGAGTTATTTGAACACTATAATGGCTCATCGCTGTACGTGTTAGCGTGAATGGATGTTTGTCCGGAGACCAGTCCAGGTTTTATATTATTTTATTTTTTTAAAGAATCGGAATTGAGAAACGTGAGCAACTGGAATCGAATCGAAGAACCGCTTTGGCTCCAAATTCAAACGACGCCCAGCCCACATCATGTCCATTGGATATTGACTCTGTCGCGTCACGGCGACATACAATGACCCCCCCCACCCGCCCCCTCAAAGCAAAAAAAGCAATTTGAGTTGAAAAGGGATAAACAACTGAAATCACTCCGCATCCGTCCCTCTTCCTGTCCTGCGTCCTCTTTGTTGTGATGCTACTGCCGCGCTGATTCACAGCCTGCAGCCCGGAGGCATCCAGCAGATCCGTTTACAAGACTCGGCCTGTTTTTTTTTTTTTCCCCCTTCCTTATTAAACCAGGTTTCACAGATACACAATACAAGTCAAAACACGTGTATTAAAAAATCTGGAGTGAACACAGTACATGGATTCGGGGCATGACAATGTGTGTCATCACTAAAAATGAGCATCCGTGATTATGCCAAAACAGAAGGAAGGAAGGTCAAACTGACATTTGTGATGTGTAATTTACTTTTTACACTATATATATATATATATATATACCAACCACAAAATATATATATATATATATATATATATATATATATATATATATATACTGTATATATATACTGTATATGCCCAAGCTATTTGGCGTTAGCATTAGCCCAACGTGTTGTGGGACGCATGACTCGCGTGCCGTTTGACTTTGCAGCTCTAAATTTTTTTTTTGAATAATGTATCCACTTTGAGTCGCAAACCGCGCACGGATCTGCAAAAGTTGCAGGGTTTTTGGTGATGAGGCTGAAACTTTTTTTCATTAACCGATGGAGATGAAACATTCATTATTCAATAGAAAATGGAGCTGATGTTTTTCCCCGTCACTGTCACCCCCCCATTTCACCGCCCGTTACGGTTGATTTGACGATTTCCGGAAACTTAACCGATCATAATAAAGTTGTGCGCCTTCGCCGTGTGTGCCTTTCCATTCATTAGCGCAATTGCGAGATCACCGTTCCGTAACGTGACCGCGATCGGGACAAATGCACGATTAACTCGGTAATGAGACAGCTCAACAAACAGTATTAATGGCTTCGTTCAGAGCGGCGCTTTCAAGCAATCAGCGTTGAAGTTTCCGTCTGGTAAATATCGCCTCCCGCTATCAGAAAGCGCTTTATCTCGGCTGAATTGACAATGGAGATTTCAAAAGCTCGCTGCACTTTTTACTCTTGCCCCTGAAGGTCTCCGCAGAGCTCGCTTAGGTGCATCGGTTAGTCATGCGATGCGCGGTTCATGACTCCTCCATCACGTCAGCGTGCGGCTTTATGAAGAATCTTCATGATCTAAACGCCTCCTTTGCTATTTGACAAGATGAAACATTCATTGCGACACGTGGAAGAGATGAAATGAAATGGAAAGCTTGGAGGCCAAAGCAGGAGCCCCCGGCCTTAAAGAACCTTGACACTTGCCCTCTATTTGGTCTCTTCCCCTTTCCAAAGAAGCGCTCCAGGTTGCAAATGTCACAGAAAACCGTTTCTCCCAATGCTGGAGGTGGACACGTGAACCGCACAGGCGCTCCATTTAGGTTGCAATTGTGCTTGCCTCACAATTACGGATCTCCGCCAACAATCTAGTGCCGATTGTTGGCCAGAACCATTTATTGCCTGTATTTTTATCGTGGACTTCGTGTCGTCATTCATGCCGCATCCTGAGGGCGCTACATCTGCGCTGACCCCACTTCTAACGGACCTTTTGTGGTTGAGTCGTCCCTACTGTCAGTCTATTGGATTGAACAACTTCAAAAAAAAAAAATGTTCTCACTCACACTCATTTTGATATTGCGCTCAGATCTTGTAAAACGCCTTGTCTGCGATTTCTCAAGGTTCCGTTGTATCTCTCGTGCCAAGTCGTTCTAGAGTCGTGAAGTCGAAGATGATGGCCCATCACGGGCTTCCCGAAGATCGAATATGCATTTTCAGAGGGGGCGGTTTGGGGTTATGTAAGCACACGTAAAGATTGACTAAAAGCAAAGGTCACCCAGAGTGGTGTCCCGGGATATAAACAGCGCCGAGAGCATTCCCACGAGTTTTCAATTTTTATTATTATTTTTTTTTAAGACTCACTTGTGCAATATTTGCCACAGTGAAAGCCCGATGCGCAGTAAGAAACTCTCGGACAAGAAGAATGGAATCATTCCTTTGCACTCTGGCTCCTCTCTAATGGGATTTGCCCCCCCTCTGCCTCTTTTGATGAAGTAGTCAAATGATTGTTGGCAGGCTGCGACTCATCCATCAGATGAATTGCATTTATATGTCATTATTACAGTCCCTTAATGGACGATATAGGCTCGTGGGCCGGCCCTCTCCTCTTTTAACCTAATTGATATTGTATGTATATCTATCTATATATATATATAAATATGTATATGCATATCTTTTTTTTTTTCTTTTCCCCTCTCCCGATGCCGCAAGTGTTTTGCGCGCTTTCCAAGTTTGGCACCGGCTTTGACTACTTAATGCAGTGGATTTGAAAAGGCTTCTTCGTTTTCCAACCTATTGATCCCCGGCTGTTAAAGGTTGCAAGACTTAAGAAAGTCAACATCTCACCTACGAGGATCCAAACAAATACATTTTAAGTACATTGATTTTTGTTGGGGGTTTTTTTTTTCTTACGCCTTCCAGACAAAATCCAGTTGGGATTATGATGCTTTCGCTTTGAGTGAGTTTTCTCTCAGCTTCGCCGTTGAACCGAAGCTAAAATATACATTCCGGAATCAAAGTATGTTGATGAGTTGTTCGCAAAGTCCCAACGAGCCACGCGTCTTGATTTCACGATGGCTCTCCGTCAAATCATCCCACTTCTGACACTTTTTGACAGATGACCCTCTTATTTAAACCGGGCTTCTTTAGAATGTGGTCCCATGTTGTAAGAAATTGAATCTAGATCCAATCTTCCTTTTTTGATTGTTGCAGTCGTATGCCGATAAAAAAAAAAAAAAAAAGGGGTTGCGCGGCTCTCATGAGTTGAATGACTTAAATCTTCAAAAGCCGTTTGCATCGCCGACTCCAGCGGTCGTCCAACGATGAACTCGTGACGAGTGAAGAAGTGGGCTATTCAAAGTTGATTGAATTTGACCAGACAAACCGTAAGCAGGCCGCATAACCGTTCAAGACTCTTTTGCTGTTACGCGGCCGTATTGGGTTTCGTTTGCGATCGATGAGGGGCGGTTTCACAAAATGAATGGACGCCCGGATGATTGTGTCGTTGCAAACCGTGCGTGACTCTTTGCTCCTCTATCCCGTTCAGGAAAACAAAAAAGCAGCAACGCATGAAATGATTTCTAATTATGACGTCAAGATGATTGTTGCTGCCTTCCTGAACAGAATAATGAGGTTGATTCCGTGCTCGGCTAATTGATGGCTTCTCTGCGACCTGCCTCGGATTTTATTTCATTTTGTTTTTAAATCCCCACATTAACGTGAAGTAATATTCATCCAGCCATTCACTTCAGTGCACTTGCTTATCCTTTAAATCAGACATTCTTCAAATCTGCCAAGAATCGTCACTGGAAATGCGTATTGACCACAAAAGGCAATTGATTGGAAGGGTTTTCCCGGAGTCATTGGCGCATTCGAATGGCCTCGCCATTATGGTGATAATTGTCCAGAGACTAATATGAATCGATCCACTTGTTCGGCGTCTGTGTCGCGTCGGAATTGAAATGGCTCTGCTCAGTTTGTTCGGCGGGCCGCAGCCACGTGAGGCGCGAGGGTGCATCCGTCCGTCGCTTAAGGTCAGATGGCTTCTTCGCGGTGTGTTGTGCGTGCAATTCTGGACTCATGTCATAAGCTGTCAGTGAAGGCGCAGTCACCGTACTTGAAGGCACTTGTGATTGTCCAACGCTTCACGACGGTGACATTTTACATCCGTTTGCGTGGTTGCGCGAGCGATTAACACAAATCTGAGATCGACACGTCAAGGGAAAAAAATAAATCACATTTTTTGATTCATGCAGTGAGTGTTCTTCCACTCGGGGAGTGAGCGGATTGACAAATAAACAATCGATGGGGCTGGCAAGCAACGCGTCGCTCTCGGGTAATGATTTTCCATCCTCGATGGCACGTCAAAGGTTCCACAAATTGGGGGAAGGAAGCGATGCTTTCGTCTTGAAGTTCTCCATTGATTACAGCAAAACAAAAAAGGGTGGGGGGGGGGGCGCGTTCAGCAGTTTCTTTCTTTCTTTCTTTTTTTTGTCTGCTGTCTTTGTTATCCTCTTGAATGAAATAGAATTATAAGAGTCGATGCACCGGTGGCTGGATACGTGGCCCCAATTTAATACAATAACAATTGTAGTTCCCCTTGACTGAGCTGATTTATTATTTTTATTTTTTTAAGGAATCACCTGCTTTCCAGCATGAATCTTACTCCAATAACTGCTCAGTGGATTCTTTCAATTTTTTTTTTTAATTTGCGGCAATATTGTGAGAACTAATTAATTGGAATCATTGCCCGCAGCACACTGCTCATCATTACCTTTTTGCAGCTTTGCAGGATGATATTTTTCAACCGTAAGACGGTGATTCATTCCAAAGTTTCGGTCATCAAATATGACGAGACGGGTCGCGGCTGACCTGTTTGATGTGAAAATTGGAAACGGTATCTTTTGTATTGATTTCCCATAGTGTACAATCATGCTGTGAACAGTCTCTTGCACGCTCGGACTGTCAGTTCACCGGCAATATGGATCTCAAACCCATGTGTGGACGTGACGCGTCACATTCCGACTCACTTTAAACGGGACTGCGGACAAACCTGTCACCATTTCGAGTGCCTCTGATCAATCCCGACTCAATTTTCAAATGCCGCCACCGCCGTGCTTCAGTGCAGCTCTGCTTTTCTTTTGGTGATGGGTTGACTTCAAATGAATCGGAATGATGCCCAAACGTTTCAACCTTGGTGTCAGCGGACAAAAACAAAAACCTCTCGGCGCACACAGGAAGTTAACCAAAAAAAAAAAAAAGTTTTGCGATTGTTTGCTTGTGCTTGGTCCCGATCGGAAACTGCTGCTCAACAGAATGCAGTACTCCAACGTTACCCCCTTACTCGTGGGCTGTTGCATATTTTAGCAACGTGGAGTGCTGACCACTTTTGAGTTGTGGGGTTGTGACAAGAAAGGTTTATTATACTCTTCTTATTCTCCTTTTGTTTTTTTTGTCTTTGCCAAAGCAGCTATTTGCCCCAGCCTGTGGGAGCTTAATACATTTTGCCGCAGTCCGTTTATCCGCTAAAGATGATAGATGGTACCTTTCAAACACTTACCGAGATGTAAAAAAAAAAAAAAAAAGAACACCCAGCGGAGCATTTTGGATGTTAATCCCACGCTTGACTTTTTAATGAGTTCAAGAGGCCTTTTTGCTTTGCTGTAGCAAAAAGCTCAACAAATTGCGCCCAAATCAGGCTGTTCCGTGACAGTTGCCCAAAAACAAGACTTTTTTTTTTTTTTCCCCAAATGCGCACTTGTGTTCGGCAGGGCTGAATGTTGTCCAACCTATTGATCCCAAAGGCTTTTCTGCTTGGCCACTGACTGTCATGAACAGTACAATTGAAATATAAAGGTCAACATGTGGGCATCCAAGTGTCTGATTTTTCCGAGGCTTTATTTCGAATGATGGCCTCTCTGAAATTGCTGCCAATTGCGGAATTACACCGCCAAACTCCCAATGTGGCGAAGGGATGGACTCCAGAGACTGCAGCTGATTGTACCAAAAAAATGCTAAAACTGTTACAGGGCATTGGAGGAGGACCTTGTCTGTTTTTTGAAATTATCCCATAAGGAATACAAATCTGAAGGCCACATTTTGCAATATCATTGTTGTCAATTTTTAATCAGAAGGCATTTTAGAAGTCCCAAACGTGATGCCTCAAAACCTGATGGGATACTTCAAAAAGCGTCCGAAACTGAACAGGAAGTCATTTAGAAGCGGGCAATTTGGGCGACTTTAGATATTACGCAATCGTATTTTCTGAGTACTCACGGGAAAGGTGCATCTGATTATTAACAGACTTGCCCTTGCCATTAGCACTTGGCGGCCTGCCTTTGGATGCATTTAACACATCGTTAAATAGCTCAGGCCGAATGCTTCATAGCCATTATGCATGAAGGGTGGGCTCACCTGTTTTTTTTAACTTTTGAGTGGCCACCGAGCAGAGCAAAAACATGACGTCTTGTCGTCGTAAAAGTTGCATAGTTAAGAATGGTTTCCACATTCTCATTTAGATGTGGAGCACTCCAGTCTTATTTCCTCCCATTGTTTTTGTTCGTTTATCGGACCCACCAATACAAAACGTACTCATCCGCCTACTGGCAAAACGAATCAATGCGCCAGTGAAGTGAATGCAATGGAGATAGAAATCCAACTTCCAGGACTGTGATCCTTATCATTGGAAAGGGAAAGCGCATGAGCGACTTGACTTCAAATAGTAGCACAACGAGACGGCACAATAGGGGAGACGACTCTGGGAAGAGGGTCCGGAGGGGGGGGAGAAAAAAAAGAAGAAGCTCGCTGAATATGTGTTTCACTGCGGGAGGCTCCCAGTTGGCGTTTAGGAGAGTGCACAACGGCGTGCTAACACAAAGCGACGCCTCGGTATGCGGTCCGAGAAAGAGACAGCGATGCGGCTGATCTCTTATTTGTGGATCGTTGCCACGACTGACGCGTTCAACGTGTCACCAGTCGGGCTGTAACGATCCACCTCAGTTCATATTTGGTTTGATGGACAGTTAGCGTAAATGCTTCCATACGGCCGACTTAAATGTGCCTGGAGCGTCCTCAATGTCCTGGTTTTTAGTTGTGGGGCCTTCCAAGGCGTGTTTCTCCCCCCCCCCCCGCGTGCTGAGCAGCATTAGCAATAGCGCTAGCCACAGTTTTGCTTACTCAAAAAATATTAGTCACATGACGTGTAATTGGCGGAAGCTGGCTGACGAAATTCATTTTCAGTCTACTCATAGCTCCGTCTGTCTGCATTCAATTCAAGGCATGAATTCCTGAGGAAGTCACCTGCAAAGGTTTTCTGCGTATTTATGTTCCGACTTTGGCAGTTGTACTTGCGCCTGCTCCTGTGATGATTTTGGTTATCCCCCAAACTATCGACACTTTGGCAGTAGTACATCCAAACGGCAATGCCGACTTCCCACTGCGCTGGCGTGGATTTCACCTCTCCGCCGAGCAAGCGGGACACGAGCGAGCTCCGGCAAGGACGCATCCCTGCCATCAAGCTGCTGCTCAGTTTGACATATCGCCATTGTTGCGTTCGTTGATGGATTTAGCCCGAATGAAAAAAAAAAAAGGTCACTGGACTGTGCAAGTTATAGAATACTAAATGACTCGTATCAGACTGCTTGATGGAGACACTGATGGTCAAACTGTAACTTGAGACCTTTGAGAAATGTTCTATGACCGTATGCCTATTTTTAGAAACTCATTTTCTTTCGACGGTGTCTTTCTTGGCCACATCCGTTTTCCTCATTCAAACCTGAAATACAAAATGAGATTTTTGCTTTCTTTGTTGTTTTTTTTTCCTTTTTACTCTAACGTTACCATTTACGGCACAGTCAGGTGCAAATGCCTGTAAATTGTGCATCTTGCAAGTTTAGCCCTCTGGAGCCATTTTGAAGGGCCCGCTCCTGGCTGATGCTAATTAACCACTGACCCCCGCTCGACTGCGGGGCAATCGCCAAGTATGCCTTTCTTGACCGGAGAAGGAGCAGCAGCTGGCTATTTGTTGAACCTTGCATCTAATTTTGAGTCTTGTCTGCTGAATTTTCACCCCTGCAGGCGACATGTGGCTTGTCAATGAGCGTAGCGAAGCCTCGTACGTGGGCACACGCAGCAAACAGTTGCAAATTTGCTGAACTCCTGAGTTACCCGCTCATGGTAATCTATGCATGGCAAATCTCAAGGCAGCTCTTGCTTACTTTCTGACTCGGACTTGATAGTCTTGCAGACAGCGTTGTGTCCGGCAGCTCATTTAAATTGGCGGCTCTTCGTCTGGCGCAAGCTGCCGAGTCGGACATGGGGGAAGAAACTCCGTGTGCGGATGGTATTATGCAAATGAGACAGCAGAAATAAGGGCGCGCACACACACACACACACACACATGATCTCTTCCTGAAAGTTTTGAACTTGTTTTCCCAGACCAGGTTCGCACTGAGCAGAAAATGACTGCTTGGAGATGTCACCGTTCCGATTCCTGTTACACTGAACTGCGTTTTGTCGTTCAAAGCATCAATCACAAGTAAATGTCATGTCTTGCGTTCTACCAAATGGATAAAAGTGTACAGTCAAACCTCGGTTTTCGAACGTCTCGGTTCTCGGCCGATTCGGTTTTCGACCAAATATTTCGAGTTTTTTATGCCTCGGATGACGAACGAATTTCGGTTCTCGAACAAACTGAGCGCACTTGAATGCACCATTTGACTCCTCTCGCCTTCCTTCCACGAGGAAGTGACGCTTCTTCGTGTTGCTTTCCATTGTGAGCAGACATGTTCAATAAACATTTTTATTTTAAAAAGAGCGTGGTTTCGGCTTTCAAACAATTCGGTTTTCCAACAGCCTTCTGGAACGGATTGTGGACGAACACCGAGGTTTGACTGCATCTTCACTGCAGTGCTCTGCAGTTTTCGTTTCAATTGATTAAATGGCAACCCTTTTTTTTCTAAAGCTGTTTGGCGGAACCATATTGAATGAGTAGACCGTTAAAATAGTTGTCAAAGTCCTGTACAAAATCAATAGACAAGTACCGGAGATGCAAAATTAGAGGACGGTAAAATGAAGCTCATCGGCCCAAAATAATGAAAGCTCTGAGGAATAGCCTGGCAGGTGCTATCCCGATGTGTGCCCTGTAAAGCTCAATTGGATTTCATAGACGCTCACTTACTTAAGGGCGCAATGAATGATGACCGATTTGGCGCGCTAATGAGCTGCAATAAATTGGGCAAAAGACAGGTTCAGGCCAACAAAAAAAAAACAGCAAGCTGACATCAAATCAGCATAACATTTTGAGGCACGACTTTCTGTCTGCTCCAAAAGACCATTAGATGAATATAAATTATCGGGGTTGCTGTGGTCGAACATCAATTTAAATTCATTGCTTGTCGTTGGCCGCAGAAGCATAGTTCACAGACTGTAAACCGACAAGGCTGACTACACGTCTCCGCTGTTTGTAAGTGAAGACGGCATCGCCAGAAGGTGATGCCACCTTTTGCCTTTGGGGACGTGCGATGTGTTGTTCAATCTTTTTAATCACTTTTTGTCTCGCCCATTTCAGTCCATCTGTTTGTGACGTTTGATCAGGAGCTTCTGCATTAGCTTCTGCGCTAGCACCTAGCTAGCCGGTTGACTGGCTCGCTGATGATCAAAATGTCTTTTATATTAGCGGTGACTGCAATTATGGAAGCCATATTTACCACGGATGAGAGCCGAAGAGAGTCTTGATGATGTGTGACAGTTCATCAATTAAAGCTTTGCTCCTAGATTAATAACGTTGAGCAAATTACCATGAACTTAGTGTACCACTGTAACCACGGTTCTCTCCGGTGAGCACCAGCAATGCCTTTTTGGTCTCCATATTTTTTTTTCAACCAGCAGCACGTGCAGTCTCTGCGACTTTATTGGCAAGCAGCAAATTCTCCAAGGTCCTCCACCAGAGCTTTTTCACTAATCTGCTTTTACTTTTCATTTTCATGGTCAGTGTTGTCACTATCGACGGCTGAGGGCTTAGCCTTATAGACAGTACACGGCAGTCGTGTTGCCGGTGAAACTGGGCGCGTATGCTGACGAGAAGCCTTTTGGGTACATAGACCATCACGCCAAGTTGACTTGCTTTGCCAACCCTTCATATTGTTTAGCGACAACGGACGGGGCATTTAGGGAGTGGGATTAAGGTTTCAGGAGTGTTATTACTTGATCCTTTTTTTTTATCCTTCCAAGTGAAGGGAATTGACAGGGTTTTGAAGACTATGCGGGGCATTTGCATTGGTATGAATGAATTGGCCATTATATCTCATTTTTGTTGGGTTGTGTACAGCCAAATTCACAGCTTGACTTCCATTTTTTTTTTTTTTTTTTACACACACAAGACAGCAAGCTAGAAAACGCCTGCCGAGATGGGAAATGTGAACGGGGCTATTAACTTTCCTCTCTCCTTCATAAAACCTTATCATTACATTTTATAACAAGTCGTGATCTACGGCCGTAGACACGCTGGACATACTGTCCTGTACCTTAATGGCCGTCGGAATCCTGTTAGTACGAAAAACGGAAAAGCCGGGGACAGAAGACCATTCAGACAATTGTGAGAGAGATTGCTTGTACAGCTCTTTTTAACAAATTATTTTTACTATGAAGACCTGATTTCATCTCAGTGTCAAAACACAGAGAATGTGATTTTTCTTTTCTTCACTCCATACATTTCTTTAAACCTTATTGTTGTGTTTCAGTCGGCAGAATTATGTGGAACATTCGGTATGTCTTCTCCCTCCATGACCGTGAACGCAAAAATAAAAAGGAAAGATCTGCAGTGGTATGCTTTCAATTTCGGTCATAACATTGAGAACTTCTCCCCTTTGTCCCTTGTCTGAATCCGATTGACAGTCTTCACTTCATGGCAAGCTCCTTTTATTGATTGATTTTTTTTTTTTAATTGACTCAGAACATTCACTTATCAAGTGCCAATTCCAACCACGCCCGCAATGTTGATAGCACAGCCACTAATAGAAACGCATTTTTCGCCATTTTATGGAGTTTCAAATAACATTGCCCCGCTTGTACCAAGATAACAAAAGAAAATCCTTTATTGATCCCTAGGAGGACAAATACAAGAGTAGGCCCTTGTACAAGTTCGATAAATATTTGTACTTTCTCCGACTCGCTTTTGAACACGTCAACCGTCCTGATCGAGTGATGATTTTTCTTTCTTTCTCCCAATTTCTATTTGTGTCTTGCAATGTGTTGATCTGTTCAACCAATTGGTGTGTATTACTACCTGATCTGTAGCAGGATGAGCATGACAAAAAACAAAAACCAAAAAACAATCAGTAGATTTTTTGGCAGCAGGTGTTTTGGTGACGTCTTCTGCGTCTACGTTGTTCTTCCGAAACTCTGAAGACTTCTCTCGGAAGTGTTCGGAGACCCCAGTGAAACTCGGCATCTCGCCAAGAATGGCCAAAGTGCCTCCGGTGTGCTATTGGTTTTGCAAGATGGACACTCCTGTTGCCAAGAATTGTTCTCTTGACCTGAACTCGCAGAGCGCATTCTCCCAAGTTCCCTTCTCTGCGATATCGAGGAGCACTTTTCAAATGGACAGATAACCCCGGCCGTCTTCTTGCACCATCCTCCCTTTTTTTTTCCCAATCAGAACTTTCCAAGTCTTCCATGTCCATTGAGTCCACTCATCCAAACGTTATCAGAAAACATTTTAAAAAGTCTTTCTGTGTCCTGCTTTGGTCCGTGCCCACCAGGACGTACCAATGCCCCCCCCGCCCCATCATTATTATTCTCCCTTGTAGATTGCAGTCTACTGTAGTAAACCAAAACAGCCTCTTCCGGCACGGCTTCGATTGTGAGAGACATTTTCCAGTATCCTTGTGTCAGTCTCGTGAGTGACAGCTTAGTTAACCCAAGATCTCGCAGGTCCGCTCTCACCCACCCACCTCTGGCCTCCGGACTCACCTCTCCCGTCGGTCAGGAAGCCATTTAAATAGGGCAAGCATGTTGGACACAGCTGGAGGTTTACAGTTTGTCACTGATTTATCTCCCGTGACGGGCAACCCAACTTGGGCACCATCGGCGTCATTAATCAGAAGGCGCATCGCCATGGCCACCGGAAATTAATGAATTCTTTTAAATCAACATTGTCACATGATTTGAAATGCGTAATTTATTAAGGAGGGAGTGGCGGTGAAGCACAGTTACATACCCAGAGCAAAATAAGCCAACGATCCCTGGTTAGAATGCAACAAAAAAAAAAAACAAGATGCTAAATTTGCCCGGTTCTTGACGTTTTATAAGATTGTTCAAAACTTCATTTCATGTAGCATCTTCCGCTTCATCCGTAGTCCCAATTGGTCATTTCCAAAAGCAAGCAACTATTTGTTGTGTTGAGATCTTCAAAACTCCCCAATGAATTTTCATTCCTTCATAACAAGACAGCGTTGCAAGTAATTGCCCGTTCGATAAGGTCTACATGTGCCGTGCAGGTTAGCGATGTGCTTTTTGTGAGCCCTCATTTGTCTTGTCTCGTGGAATGTTTTGCCGCACCAAAACAGATGAGATTATTTGAGGTGGATCCAGTCCGCAATCATCATTTCAGTATGTCCACGGATCGTTTTCGTTGTCGGGATGTGAGGTAGCTCAGGTCAGCGTGTTAAATTCAACAGGTCGCAAAGCAACGCGTCTGCCAAAGAAACAGTCGGAATGTCTGTCGAGTTTTCGAGGTCGCGCTCGAGCATTCGCCGTTCTCATTGATGTTTTGCCGTCAACCGAGACTGCAATCGCATCGCGGGTGGAAGCCGCCTGACAATGGAACCACTTTCATCAGTGTTGTGACAGCACTGTAATTGAGCGGCAACATTCCCCTGACAAATTAAACCTCCTCTCAATCGATTAGTAATGCCTTCCAGTGTTTCCGGTGCACTGTAACCCTTCTTATACGTACGAGAAAGGTTTTCACGGGCGTACAAACAAAGGATTAGCCTTTCCTAACGTGTGTTTTACTACGGCGCATCCGCCCACTTTGTCACCGAGAGACGACGGCCTCCCCCTCATCCGCCGACATGCTTTACATGATACGAAGAGACACTAAGAAAGATGTGAAATCAGACAAGGTCTTGTTAATGGGATTGTAGTGTTTTCGAAGGCGGCATTTAAGGGGATTGTTTATCCCGTTAATATGTCACTTTAAATACATTAGGAGTAGTCTGCTTTTTTTTTTTCTTCTTCGGGCACTTTCCCTTGCATTTAATCCACGAGCATGCAGGAGGCAACGCGGATATAGATTTGTGCATAAATTAGGCCCTTGCCGTTTTTTTCCCCCCCTAACGTTGGTTAATGATGCTCATTACCTGTAGTAAACCAGCATTATGTTTTGAATTAATTACGCATCACAATGTGCGGCGGGGCGGCTATCGCCCACGTACGTGTGTGGAATTGAAATGATGGGAAATGACCTTGGACAACGGGGGCTCGTGCACGGAAACAGCTCCAAGACGGCGCGATTTCCGCGCTAACGAGAAACATTCAAGGTCTCGCTGTGGCACAGCGGGACCAAAGGCAGGCAGGAATCTATTTGTTTGTTTGGTTGGTACCTACAAAACTCCTCAATGGGCCTTCGTCCCGATGCTCCGTATTTATATACGCGACTTGATCTTGTCTTTGGTCGGGATTTGTAATTTTTAGCATGGTTTTCAGACCATTCATTTGGCTTTTTAAATTCTTGGCAGTTGCAATCCGCCGCATTTTTCCTTGCATTTAAATAATTTTGGGGAAGTGTGGTGTGCAAACGGTGTGGAATAGATGCCTTCTGGAAGCCACCCGCTGCTACTTGCCACGCCTTGTCCGAGTTTTGTGAAGCGGTGAGTCACTGTCTCTGAAAAGATGATTGCTTTTTATGGCGCCGAGCAGCTGCTGCTTAGATTGACCGCAGTTGGTGCCGCCATTGGGATCGGGTGTGGGCCTCGGTGATAAGGCCGCAGGGGCCTCTGGATTGCCGAAATTAAAGAATCTTTGGTGGGCTTTCTTCTCATCTTCTCTCAGCATACGGGCCACTTGAAATCGGCTATTATTACACATACGCCTGTGCGTGCCCGGTTGGACACGTTTTTTTTTTTTTTTTCAGGTGTCAACATCAAACGTTGGCTTGTGAAACTGCAAGTCTGCCGTAAAAAAAAAAATGTAGCTCGTATAAACCTCTGAAGAAAACTATTCCCCAAATACGAGAACAATCTGAAACAAATGTACCTTTTTATGGATCTATTTTTATATAAATCAGGCAGCGGAGATGAAAAAAAATCCTCTTTTCTAGAACCTCAGTGAAATGAAAGTAGCGTGTTTTCCGCACACCTAAAAGCATTTAATTTTCTCAAAAGCTGACAGTGCACCTAATAATCCGATGCGCCTTATAGTGCGGAAAATACGGTACCCAGACAGACCGGGATGAAATAATAACTTAAGTAAATGTGGATATCAATCTAACAAGAACAGAAATTGATTAAAAAGATAAATAAATTAAATAAAAGTTGAGCTCTACTGTAATTTTGAGAACTCCTCCCGGCTAGATGTTTGGGATGACGTAACAATCATCATCATCATCATTTCGGTTTAGCTGTGTGCGTAGCAGTATCCAGGTTGGCAAACCAGAGCTAGGAAGCGATGAAACTCACGGTGGTGAAAACGCTGTCATGTTTCCGTTTGTGACCAACAGGTGGCACTGTGGGGCTTTTCCCTGCAGCTGCACACCTGTTGGTCGTTAGGTAATTAGTGGCTTTAAAAGGACTCCCACCCCGAGCATTCAGTGTCGGGTCATTGTTGTTGTTGTTGCTGCTTGCAACTGTCATGTTTGTTTGTTTGCTGCCATCAGGTTTGTTTCGTTTATTGTTATCTTTTATCTGCAGTCATTATTTTTGTTTGATACTTTGGACTTTGTTTGTTTTGGATTTAGTTTTCACTATGTTTTAATACAATTCGTAAAGTACACCCTGCTCCTCTCTCTCTCTTGGGGTCCACCACCACCTCGCAACGTAACAAACGCGGTCTTCTCGGACGGTGAATGGACACAACATAACACTGTCACAAATGACGGATGTTCCGAGAAGTGGCAATACCAACCCAGAATGAAATTCCTCAATATTGACTCCTCTCGCTTGATATTTCCCACTCCCTATTCTAACCCCTCTGTCAACCATCTGCGCATTCTCGATGAATCAGTCTCTTTACCTCTCCCTCACATGAATTATTGAAGCATCACTTGCCTTCTTTGCTGTCAAGAGTCAGCGCTATAGGCAGACTCAACCTGCAAAGAGACGTTTTTGCCACGTATGTAATGACATGCCGCCGAGTGCCCTCGGGGTGCCAGCCTTCATCCCGCTAAACGCGGATGACGCGGGCTTGTTGCCGAGCTGACAAACTGCCACGGAGCTGTCGGCCTTGAACAATCGGAGAGCGTGTCGGTGCTATGATCACCTCTTACGTGGAGGATCGTCAGCCCACTGGGAACCAAAGTTGCGGTGCGGTGGGCGGGCGGGGTAGCGTGCGCGCATGCATGCAAAGCGCAGCCGTTAGTCTTGTCGGGAGCCCGCGCTGACCGTCCGTCACCTCAGTCCTGACAGTTTTTTCCCCAACACGTCCTCCGATAATGTCCGACAATCCCTGGCTGATCTCTGATTTGATCCGAGAGAATTGTGTCGTAAATGGTCTAAATTTGAAACTCTCCACATCCCGGCGAGACCGGCAGAAGGGCACTCTTGAAGGTCAATGCGAAATGAAAGACTCAAAGCACTCCGCTTCACTAGGTTTAATGAACACTGACCTTGGTTTGGAAGTTGCAGAGTTGCCAGAGGACTTCTCTATTGTTAGAGATGCCATTTATACGATGTAGGGATAGGCGTATTAGTTGATCAATTGCTCATCACGATATTTGACTTTAAATTTCATCCCGCTCAAAACAGAAAGCATAAAGTGAACATTTGTGGCGATGCCACTCGTTTGCCACGTCTCATCTTGGTCTCATGATGTCAAAATGCGAACAGCATGTGGTGGAGAACTGTTTCAATGGCATTTCGTATTCAACCGGAACATTTATGGGTGGAAGTAGACCCCTGATTTGGAGCAACGCAGCCCGACGAAAGAAGACGCCACCACAAGTCCAATAGCATTTTACATTTGTACACCGGTTCTGGCTCGTAATACTGGTTCGAATGCACCCATGGCAACAATTAGCATGCTAACTTATGAAACAAATTCCAACTTTGATCCAGTTTGATGAAAAAAAAAAATGGTACGACTCATTTTTCAAACAGCCGAGACAAAAACACATGGAGGGAGCAAACTGCTACCCTTGTCCTTTGAAACAAAGCGAGTAAGGAAGAGATGTAAAAAGCTCGGACGCAATCCTCGATAAAGCCTTCTTAGTGCTGCTAAATCCTCAGTGTGGGCACTGGAGATATTCCTGAGTCAAACTCATTTTGTCAGCATAACTCAAATTTGAAAAGCTGATCTTATAATCCCCCGTGGCACTCTTTATTCTTTACTTTTAAAAGTCTTTTTAAAGTTCAGAGCATAATGTAGACGTGTTTTTTTTCAATTACCCATTCTCTAGCAAGCAGGAAAACATCGATATATATGTATGTATATTTATATATATACGTATAGGGAGTGCAGGACGTTTGTGAAAGTGTGCTGCGTTCATGAGTATTAAATTTGCCCGTTATGCAGTCAGTTGATGGAGCATTTTTTTTTCCCAGCTCAAGTACATTTGGTACCCATTCTCACTGATTTGGACATCGTTGGTTAAATGGTAAATGGTTCGCAAATGTGGATTTTGGATGCGGGTCTGAGATCTGGGAAACAGCAACTTTATTCATGATGTGTCAAAATGTCAAGTTTGAGCAGCTGAGCTCACTGTGTCATCTTTCAGTCCTGACCACGCCCAAATTCAACTTTCAACACCCGCAAAGTCAACGTTTTGGTGAAAGCTTTGTCAGCGTGCCCTCATATCACTATCAGATGTCTTTATTTTTTTATTTATTTTTCATGGACATGTCCTTTCCTGATCAGTATGCTTTGTCAAAACAGACCGGGCCTAAATTGCGACACGCTACCGCTTTTGACAGCGACGTTCACAAGTGTGTCTTGATTTCCACAATCGCCTTTGAAAGGTTCTCGTCCTCTGTTGGCGCGTGCGTAATCTGCAGACGCAGGCCCGAAGCGAATGCATTTTTTTTTTTATCCCGACTTCAATTGCGCAGTGATTAATGCGGATAAGGCCACGACACCGCCGCAGAGATGACATGCCTGCAACTGCCGCAGACAGCCAATTAATTGCGCTTGCTATGGCCATTGTCTTCCCATTAGGGGATATTCTTCCAACCGACGACAACAACATCTGATGCGATATGAAGAGGAATGCGACTCATTCATTTTAAATATGCAGTATATATATTTTTTTTATGCTTGAGCCACTTTTTGATTTACTGAAACATCGACAAATCTCCGACTAAAACCGACTACGGCGTCTATTTCACTGTGTAGATTTTGCGCGTGGCGACGTTGGGCGATAATTCCTCCTCATCCAGCGTTCTGACAGTTCAAATCAGCTTATTCAAAGCTTCATCTGCTGACGCGATGATGTTTTTGAGTTGGAAGGTAGCGTGAGGAAAGCCCACGTCACATCACAAGACTACCCTCGGGCACCTCTAAATGTCAGCCTCTCAACGCCTCACTTTTGTTTTTTTGCAGAGATGTCGGGGAGGGGGGAAGACATCTCCCAGGTGCACTGGAAGCAGCAGTGGCTGGAGAACGGGACGCTTTACTTCCACGTGTCCATGACGGAATCGGAAGCGGTGGCCCAGACCACGCAGGCCTCGGCGCGGGAGCCGGTGCACATCACGCACGAACACATGCATCTGTTGCACATCTCGGTTATGGTAAGTAGCATGAGTAGGCGTTATTACCGCGACTGTTTTTTTTTTTGTTCTCGTTGAAAGGAATTACCATGAAGCAACACACACAATTGAATTAAGAGAAAGATCATCTTAGTCAATGCGATCTGGTTTTACGATGACGGAAAATGTTAGCGTTTCTTACCTGAATATTGGAGTGATCAAAGTTTGTATGTGAAATGACGATAAGAATTTTTGGGGTTCTGTAGTTTTTGGTGCAAAAAGTGAATTCTCGAATGATTATTCACTGCCTGTGATGCACTTTTATATTTTAAATGTATTATTATTTTTTTATTCAGAGGACAATCATGTGTGCCCCCCAGAGTTCCAAATACAGCGGTACCTCGGCTCACGAACTTAATTGGTTCCCAGAAAAGGTTTGTGAGCCGAAAGGTTCGTCTTCCGAACATTTATTTCCCATAGGAAACCATTAAAATGAGAATAATCCGTTCCCAGGTCCCCATAAACATAATTTTCGACTAAATAAGCCTTAAAACTACACAAAAATAGACCTTATTTTATGTATAATAAATGTGCTATTGTATTGAAATTAAAGAAATAAACTGTACTGTATAATAAAGTCATTTTATTTAGCTTTGTGATCGTAGTTGATGGCTAGACGGAACGGAGTGGGAGGGGGAAGGGGAAGGAGGGAGGGAGTTACGGTTTGGAAGGAGAGTCACCTTCCATAAGGACTGTAGGTAACTCAACCTCCGGTGTGGCTTCTCTTCTTTGCTTCTTAGAAGGAGACTCTTTATCCTTTTTGCTGATTCAAAACCTCTTAATTGACACCTGTTGCGTGTTAGCGTACTGGTACTGGGACGCTAAGTCACACAAACGCACACCTCGTTCGTGTTTTTCAATGATCTCCTTCTTCTACTCGATCATAATTTTCTTTAATGTCTTCTTAGGCTTAACACTAGCCTGTGGCGGGGGCTTTTTCGGTCCCATAATAGCAAAAGTACACTCAATATGGTCCAAAATGTCTAGCAAACACAAACCACGTCCGCATTCAAAGAAAGGGGGTGACGAAGTGAACGCCGTGAGCGTGCGTCAGCTTCTCGCGGCCGCCACAGGGGCGCTGTTCGACCGCTTGGTTTGGTTCGTCCGCCGAAAACTAGTTCGTCAGCGGAGACTAAATGCTTGCGAAATTAATGTTCGTGAGGCGAAAAGTTCGTGAGCTAAAGCGTTCGTGAGCCGAGGTACCACTGTACCTCAATATTTTTTTGTCATCGTTTTTGAGGGGATGGTTCTGCCTCATTCAAATTAACCGCCATTCTTTCCGCAAGTCTCCACCGAGGTTTGTGGCAAAGCGAGAACAACTTTCATTGCCTTGACAACTAGGACCCCAAGTCTTAAAAAGACGAATGCGCTTCCTCATAAAGATTAACAGTATAAATAAAGCCAAACTGTATTTTCAGACCCCTTGTCCCATTTTGTGAAAATGATGATAATTATTATAATAATCATGATAATGATGCTACTCGCATTACTACTAATAGTAAAATAAAGACAACTAAGAAATTAAGCTTCCTGTGGCCTGGACTATCTTAAAAAAATACATCACATGAAATCATTTCATTTTAAAATATGACTGCGGCGTTCAGATTTTACTCAACCATTAAAACATGGATTGTCCTGATGGACTGTCGTGGCACCGCCCCTTTTCGGTCACAGCTCAAGCACAAAATCAAATTGTCACAACCTGCTGCTACCTGACGGCACGCTATGTTGTCACTTGTGCCGGCTGGCTTTGTAAGCGTGACAAGTGGGGGCGGCACCAAGTGCGAGTGAGGAAACAGGAGGAAGGTGGGAGTGAAGGGAGAGAGTTTGGGAGAAAGATTGCTTGACTGGCAGTTGACTGCGTCAAGAAGAATCGAGTCCTCACCTTGCAGCCTGGCCCTGAAGTGACAGTAGCAGACATAATGATGTTCACTCGAATAGCCAGAGGACACCTTGGGGCTGCGAGGCCAAACAGCCACACTTTAGCATTCCGACTGCCTTTGTGTGATTCTTCAATGGCTTTCAGCCCCCGTTCCTGCGATGGAATTCTGTCACTCTGGAACAGGCTTCCTCCTGAAGGATTCCTTCTCGAGGGCCGAGACTTTGAATTACTCCTTTTTATTTCCTCACTTACTCATTCCTGGCACACCTGAAACGCTCATTTTTAAGATTGTTGGGTTCGGGATAGTCAATAATCTTTCTGTGCTGAGCCAACTTTCCAGAAAATCAACGCAGTTCTGCTTTCACAGCGTTATGGAGAGTTTGATGCAAATATTCCTTCTGTTGGACTGTGGCGGCTAATAAGCTAACATGGTACAGCGTCTTTCCTGATAGTCATTACCAAATGTCTGTGTCATGTTTTTGTCACCTTTGGCTTGTTCCATCAGAGGGTCGCCATAGCGAGTCGCACACAATTTGTTTGGGACAATATTTATGCCAGGTCCCCTTCCTATCACAACCCAGCCATATTTTATCAGCCACACCGGCTGTACTGGCCAGAAATTGAACACGCTGCTGCATGAAATGTTCCGCTCCATTGCCAGAGCGTTTTCTTTGTCACGTAAACACAGCCAGTTTAATTTTAAATCAAAGACAGGGAATTTCAAGAAAACTGTTTTCGCAAAATGGACTTTTAAAATAGTCCCTGGGATGCCATTTTTTTTTTAATATTCTGCGTTCCCTTCTTGGGGCCACGAGGATGAACATGCCTACAGAAATGAGATAGAAGAAAGTCTTAGGAGTGGTGATTTCTTTGATTTAAGAATAATAACGATGACAAAATATGAATCCAGTTTGCTCCGACATTTAGCACGACCCTTGGCGGAACATCACTCCCCTGGTAGGGTTGATGTTCTGTCCAGGGTGTAGAAATGGAAGAAAATGTGAAGCCGGTTCTCCTCCTTTTGAAGCTTTGCAATTTTCCACTCTTCAGGGAAGACTTTCTACAAGATTTAAAAGCATGTCTGTGGGAATATTTGTCCTTTTCTTGTTAAACCCAGCATGCCAGTTCACATTTCTTAGCAATCATCAGGTGTCAATTTGTTCAGGATGTATTTCTTTTTGTCTGAACCGCTGTCGTAATTTGAAGGATGTGCAGAGCACCGCAGTGATGTTGTATAATTGACAGGTTTGCATTCGATACCTCATTTCATTTCTTTGGTAAATGGAGGAGATGATTTATAAAATTTGAGTCATTTCACGCATGGACAGAGAGCGCAAAAGAACGCGTAATGCAATTCATGGGATTAATCATATCCACGAGCAGTCCGTACACCTCCGGAACCAAGTTATATCTGCACTTTGAGATCAGGGCAAGCAAGAACCGGCCTCCATCCCAAAGGTGCGCCGGTGCAACCTTTTCTCTGCAAGCTTTCCGTTACCCAAAACCTGAACAAAAGCAACATCGACCGCTTTGAAATCATCCCGTCTCATTCGCTCCAGCTGGCCATCAGCCCGCGGTCGTGTTTTACTTCTGAGCGTACTCAGAATGTCGGGCCGAGAGACTATTCTCAGCCAAGCGCGTCCTGCACGGCTGAAATGGCCTTCTTATAATTAAACAGTCACGGGTGATGTATGACCATCCGGTCATCGAGGAAGAGGGAAACTGTGGAATCGGCGGACTGAAGAGATGAATGTTGGGCGCGCTACTTTTTTAATTGCTCCCAGTTTTAATTGTTTCAGTCACCTCTGTACACAGGCGGTTTATTGCACCATACGTTTCATTAAAAGTGCACGCTGGCCCCTTTGCTTCAGTTTGACACCAAAGCTTCGGGATGAAGAATTATTGGACATGCGATTTGCGCTCATTGTTCTAATATAGCACGTTAAAATGGTCTTTGTTCAAGGGAAGCTTTCATTTTTTTTGAGGCACTGGGGTTAAGTGGATGAAGCCAGTGGCTCGGTATGCCAATTAGCAGCTTTTAGCTTTGGCATATAATGAATATTTTCTTCAACAATGTCTTTGTCAGGATAAATAAAGTTTGCTGCTACACGACTACGCTCCCCTCCAAACATATTGGAACAACAAGGCCACTGTTCCTTTATTTTTACTGTACCTTATACTGAAAACATTTGGCTTTGACATTAAAAGAATACCGTATTTTCTGCACGATAAGGCGCTTCTGAGTATAAGGCACGCCTTCAATGAATGGCCTATTTTAAATATATATATATATATATATATATAGGGCGCACCGCATGACAAGGCACATCGAATAGAAGCCACAATAGTGGCTACGGTTGCGTTATGCATCCGCTAAATGCAGCTACGCTAAAGGGAATACAATTCAGTCCAATCCAGCTTGATTTATGTTGCGCTTTCACAACCTCTGCCGCCCTAACAAAGCGCTTTACAGAACATTTAAAACACGTCCAAGAAATCCGAATATTGAGCCATATATAAGGATTTTGAGAAAATGGAATGCTTTTAGGTGCGCCTTGTAGTGCGGAAAATACGGTCATGAATCATCAATTTTTCCACTCCCATCTTCTGAAGAGAGTTTAAATTACCATCAGAGGAAATATGTGAATTATTTTGCGCGAAGGTCGCTGAAAAATCTTAAATGAAAAAAAAAAAAGGTTTCGTCATAGCAACACAAACATTGATTTTATTATCGCTTCAGTACAATTTCCATTACGAGGCAATCGATCAGTGCTGTTTTGTGGATGTCATATTCGCGGGAACTATTGCTCTTTTACTTTGAATGCCCTGGCGTGCTCATTATTTATACTGCCTAAGTAGCGTTATATGGCTTACGATTAAAGTTTTTGCAGCTCTCGTTAAGACTCCGCGACGATGGCGCGCGATTGTTTATGCCATCAATCTCGCTCGCGCTTGTTAACTCGCTATTGGCTTTAATCACCCGCTCGCGGCGGAGGCTTTTTGCTTGAGTGATGGCCCTCAAAAGCAGTCACCTTCATTTAAGCTAGCACCATTCTCGCCGATATCTCGTCAACGTTCGCAGCGGTTACGGTTGGTCCTCTCGTGACGATCGCTCCCAGCTGCTTTGGCGTTCGTGAAATCTACAACAGGTGCACTGGAGGGGCCAACAACGAAAATCTGGAAAATTGCAAACTCTTTCACTGCTGCACGATTACAAGTATGCACTTTGGGATAGCAACCGTTTGGTTTGATGGGAATCAGTGCTCGGTAGAACCGACCCCAAATCGCTGTGTACAAAAAAAAAAAAAATCAACGGCTTTGTTCTCCGTCACTTGTGGAAAAAAATAGAAAAGAGCGTAGATACGTTCAATCAAGAAATTCCTCCCAAAATGCGCTTCTTCTACGACGACATGTTTTGCAAGGCGTCTTTTTAAGATCTCAAATGTGATGAATTGATGAAAGTAGCCCGTTTGGTTGTCTTGAATGCAAAGCAGCACTTACTGCGCTCTCTTTTCCTCCATACAACGTGTGAAATTACAGTGGCCGTCTCATCTACTGCGAGAAAATGTGCCTCATTGCGGCTTCTCTTTGAGTTCCTCTTGGAACTCGCAGGGGCTTTTCAGGAAAAGACGACTTGTCCTCCCATCGCGGAGCCTAGGAACGCGTCGGAGTAACAGCCCCGCTTTCATTTCTCGTGTTCACACGTGACATGAAGTGCCTCCATAATTTTTGCTGATTATCGCATGTCATTGAGTGGGATTTCGTCACTATAAATATCGCAGATATTTTGTCCAATTCCCTACCTGCAAGGCCTGAAATATGCGCCTCCTTTATGCAATGTGCGTTGGGTGGCAGGACTCACCTTTAATTTTGTTTTGATGGCGAAGAACCTACAATTTGAATGAGAACTAAGCTTTGTTTGGAATATGCGTATTGGAATGAGCCCACCGGCCTTTCTATGCAGCAGCTGCGTCATTTCACAGCGCAGGTATTTTCCCCTCCCACTGAGCATTGATATGAGGACAACAGTACACTTGGGGCAGCAGCGAAAGCCCAATTTCCTTCATTAGTCCACAAGGAGGACACGCGCCTCGTTCCAGAAGCACTGCTCGCCTCTCTCTGAACGTCAGCATGGGCATCTATCACGATATTCTCGGCGTTCTGTTTTTCTGCCTTAATAGGAGTGGTGAAAACGGGGGTGGCGAGGGAGGTGGAACTACTGTACATCCCGCAGATGCTCGCTGGCACGCATCCCACCATTCGTAGCCGCTGCCATCGCCGAGTTTAAGAAGGCACACCACACGCGCTTTGGTCCTCTGATATGGTTTCAAGGACTGTGCCTCTGCGGCTCCCGTCGGGGGGAGGGGGGCAGAAGAGAGACATGTATAACGAAGGCCCTGCCTTACCCCCAGAATGACAAACTGGACAGTGAAGTGCCCAAAAGTAACTTGGCAGACAGAGATACGCTCTCTTGAGTGTAATAGTGCTTGGTCCTTTATTTGTGTTTATATTCTGGATAGGAAGGACACGTTGTGAAGTGGTAACAGAGTCCTTGACGTTCTTCTGCTGTGTTTACTAAATCTAAACCTATTAGACGGTTTTGACCCCCCCACCCCGCGCTTTTCAATGGCTCGCTTGAATTAGAAAAGAGGTTGACGTCATGAAGAATATGCAGCACAAGTAGAGGCGCCGCTGTTTGCTGTCAGGATGCGCACATTGTATTTGGCTCCTTCCGCACTCTTACAAATACAAATATTGGAGGGATACGGTTTCACAGAGGAACAGACTGAAAATGGGTCAGGTATTAAATGGATGCTATTGCTGCTGTATCAGCTTGTCCCTGAGGACTGTCAAAGCTTATCCCATATTTCTGCACCCTGAAGTCACAATAGTGTGTTCAAGATGTATTTTTTTTTAAATTAAAAATCTCGCCACCATTTTGAAACCTCTGCCTTATTTGACAAGGATGATGAAACTTTTAATTGATAAAGTTCTGTTGGTTTCAATTTTAGAGGAACGCGTCATTTTATTTATTTAACCTGAATGTTTTGTTATTTTGCTCATCGATAGCAACGTTGTTTTGGACTTCCACATGTTCAAGGATTTCATATTTTGTTTTGATGTTCTTGACACTGTTTGAGAGTCTGTCTTTGATTTCATAAATTCAATCAGCTGCAGCGTAACGCAGTTAAAATGCAGAATTTTACTCTTAAATGTCCTTGCGATATTAATATGAACTTAAAACAAAAAAATGTAGTTACATGCTGTTTTTATTTGATGGGGAAAAGGAAGGTGACGCTATATTTTTTTCGGCAGATGAATGACACTACTGGCCAATTGGTTCATGCTGCCTATTAGAGCAGTAATTCCCTCCCATTGTGCCATGGCACACACGTTTGAAATTATTTTTCACTTAATTGGCCCGGAAATTATTGGTTAAGATCCCTGAGTGTGTCCTCAATTAAAGAGGCCTGGTTTCCACACCGTAATTTGGGGCAATAAAATAAAATGAGCTCATTATATTTTCATCATATGAATTTTTTTAAGGTGAAATGTTACGTCTTGACGAGGTGCCGTGAGATTTTTCTCATGATGTGCCTTGGCTCAGTCAAGATTGGTTAACTTTGTATTGAGGAAATATGATACTTGAACTGACATTAATTGATTGATTTTTCTTTTTTTTGCATATTGGGTGAGGAAGTCAACAACGTCTTGTCATACAAACTGCCAAAATCCTTCGGTGTAAGGTCTCACTATCAGTTCATCTCATTTATTGCCTTTATTGAAGCGCGCCCTCACAGAGCAGCAATTAAAAAAATAATAATATGCCAGAAATTTGCAAAGAAAGTCTATTGAAAACTTGTTGTTTTCCCCTCCCCTACTGTATATGCTAAGGACGGCAGATGTGCACGACTAGCAAGCAGTAAGGTGCCAGTTGCCAAATGGGAACATCTGTGCTCTTTCATTTGGGGTTGGAGGCCTCATTCCGACCCGTGTCAACCCGTTGCACGCAGCGAAACAAAAGCACCATCGTTTATTGTTTACCTCATCACGAGAGAGAAAAATGTTCATTTGTTTTTATACGCCGCTTGGTAGGAGCTCGACTCTATTTTACTTCGGATTGGTTCCGTCAGTACACTAAAAACCAGTTTCTGTGCGTGCTTCTTTGCACAGTAGATAAAACAATGTCTACCTGTGAGGAGATAGAGGGCAGACAAAAAAAAAAAAGTACCGCATCAAAGTGGAACCAGCATTAAAATGTTAAATCAGGAGACTGGGTTGTATTTGTAGACCATTCCTTCCTTTCCATATATCGATGACAGCATCGCAAAGCAACATGCTGCTTCACCGAGTAGAACAACATGATCTTGATCACGTGTAGCTGACAACTTTGCTAAATGTTCCATGGCAACTTCAAACTAAAGTGTTCGGACTCTAACAAGCAATTTCAGCTGCCCTTCCACGCATGCGCTCGCGCTAAAAGGTCAGCCCAGCATGGCGTCGGCCCAGAGCAGCCTGCGGCTCGCAAACAAAAAAGCAGAGCCAATTATATAAATCACTCTCAAAGTCACCACAAAGGAGATCCGTCACAAATTCAAATTGCTAATCGCGTGCGCCGTTGCGCAAACACCTTTTGAGGTGTGTGTATTCCTTCATTCTCCGGATTTGGTATGGTTGCAATAACAAACGCTGCCCTTTTCTTTTTCTCAATCAAAGTCACCCCAAGGGGCTCATTGTCCAGGCTCTCTTATTGCCTTGTTATCAACATGCTGGAGCATTGGCCCTTTGTGACACCGCTATAAATATTGACTTTGCCCTTCTAATCACAGCTTTCTGTGAAATGTCACCGACGAGCGCGCCGGCGGTTACTGCAATATGAAAAGAATGTCCCAAGCGCAAGGTGGTGTCAGTCGTACGTTTTGTGGGCATTGGAGTCCCCTCCCGGTGCTGCTCATGTGGTGGTGCACTTCAAGTTTAAGACAAGCCTACTTTGGTGGAGATGTACACCCCGGAACGATCAAAAGTCAGGGCATATATCAGCCAATTTTTTTGGTCTTTTTGGTTGTGCTAACCAAAGCAGAAGCACCTAGCAAAGCATGCTAACAGTCTCTCAGTCTTACCGCGTGTAAGACTGAATCCAATTTTCAAGATGGCAAATTTAACAATGACTAAAATCATGGATCGGGTTTGCATTCAGTTTTTCTGTTGCGGCGTAATTTGGGCTCGTGCGCCGCATTTTTGCTCAGTGCAATTACTCCGGTGATTTGCATGGGCTCGCCGATCGATCGCTTCACTTCCATTAAGACACTTTACCTTACAAATACCGATGTAATACATCAATCTACGCCAGAGCCTTTCTTTTTGGTTTGCATTCCGCTTCTAACAGCTGAACAAATTGGCGAAATGGGATCACGTGATGCCGGATTGATGGACGGCCTTGCTTTTCCCCAAGGTGATTTGGCAGAGTGGAAACACTCGGCCGGAGTGCCAGAGCTTGTCATTGCGGTTGGACACAGAGAAGAGAGCAGACGCCGAGGCACCTGTCACTCCAGCATACCTCTGTGAGGGTCCTGGCGGAACAGGTTTAAAGCTGAAGGAAAAAAAAAAGGTTGTGTATATATTCAGGATGACATCTTTAGCTTTCGGGTGAAAGTGCTTCGGATATTGGCTGGACGGATGGACAATTTGTCGAGTGCTGTACCAAGTTCCTGTCACACAGCCTGCCTGCTAAATTTTGTTGTCATAGGCAGCTTTACTGAAGTCTTAAAGGAGCCATATTCTGTTTATCATTTAAAACAGCTTCCGGTTGTTTTCGTAACATGTCTGTGACTCTAACTTCAAAATGGAATTGACATCATAGTTTTGTTGGTCTTTTGAATGAAAAGCACGTTTTGTTTTGAGTCTTAAAATATATTGCATGTGGCCTGACTCACCTCAATAAATGGATATTTGACCCATTGGAAAAAAAACCTATCTACTCTGTTGAGTTTACCTTTTTATATGTTTTTCTAATCCGATTTCTTGATATTTGGGGTCGAGAAGTGTTTTTCACACAATGATTAGTCATGAACTACGACTACATAACTACTACTACATAGCTACTGCGTTAGCATAATTTAGCATCGCAACTTATGTACACATTCCGTTCACGTTAATGCCACAGGACAGAAAGTCTCCTTCATTCAAACATTGTCTAGACGGTGTGATCCTTTCTTGATCGTGTTTATCGTCGGCGCAATGCCTGTAGCATATCCCAGCTGGCTATTGGTAAACTGCACCCTGCACTGCTCGCCAGTCAATCACACGGCACATCCATATTTATACACTGCACTACCGTCTGGTTTGGCCCCGAAAGATTCTAAATAAATGCAACAAACTCTGTTCGAATCAGTTGCAGTTTCATCCCCCCCAGGACAAGATTGGACGTCTTCCTTGATCCTTGAGAAAACAGAAGCAGCTATAAGAAACGTGTGCTCGAAAAGTGCCACTAAGAACAAACAAAAAAACAGAAAATCGACGAAACCTCCTCGGTGGAGGTAGCGATGCCAGTCAATTTCCCTCTAAAGTAGGAGGGCAGACGCTGGCGGTGAGTCTCCATTGTGGCCAGATGGTGACCAAACAACAGCGCAATGTGCTCGGTTTCGACGCGCGTCGCTGCATAAATCGCAGCATTTGGATCATGAGGGGATATCGCGGCTATGCATATAAAAGTCAAGTTTTCTCCGGCGGTGACAAAGGGTCAATTAAGAAAGGGCACGGGGAGAATCAATATTTGAGCATTAAAATTCCAACCTATTATGGAGTTAAGAGGGTTTGAGAGAACCGTGATTGCTTTTGGGATGGCGGAGGAAAAAAAAAAAAATAAAAAATCATTCAACAACAACTATCGCTGAACAATCCTAATTTGCTTTTTTATTTATTTTTTTATTTTGTATTGTGACAACTTTGGCATTAAGATTAACAAAATGATTACTGCTTGATTCAGATTTCAAATCAACATTTAGTGTCTGCCCCCGCCTCCTATTTAGGCCAACATCATCGCCTTCTCTGCCTTCAGCACTGGTGTCAAAGTTATGGCCCGGGGGCCAGATCCGGCCCGCCACCTCATTTCATATGGCCCGCCAAAGCAAATCATGTGTCAACTCCCATGAGCCTTGCTAAAATTGTAGATTCAATAACGTTCAAATTTTGCAATCATTCTGTCACACTCACTTGAACAATAACTCAGCAACCAACAACCAGTTTGTTGACTTCAGTGATTTCAAAACTCCGTCAATTTGTTGCGGTCAAGTAAATGATGACTTTAACATTTATTCGGTCCTCCGAGGGACGACGTAACTCCAATGTGGCCCGCGACTGCAGCATTAGTGGCTAGTAGCTTCACGAAGTGTCCGAAACCCCCTCAAGAAAAAGCAGAATCGTACCCTCTGATGTTTTACACAACTTGGGGCCTGTTGTATTTTCGGTTCATTTACACTGTGGATATTTCCGGTGGGATTTTCTGGTGATTCACCCCACATTCCGCAGTTTACTCTCTCACGGTGTGACCGTCGACGCGGCTCTGCCGCCGTCGCTTGTTGACTCGCGGCTCCTCGGCAACAAAGCAATGCGGTCCCACGGTGTGAATTAAAGTTTGACAAGAGCGTTTGCGAGGAGCTGTCCTGCCCGCTTCCTCTTCTGGTGTTCTATCAACACATCGATCGCTTACCGCCGTCGCCAAACTCAGCTGCAGGAAAATTCATCTCCGCGGGGCACATGAAGGACGACACAATGTGAAAAAGCAATAGATATTGCGGCTGGAGATGTCCTGTTCTAACCCATCGGTGATGACCATTCCTGCCTCATCATTTGGGATGGCGCACGACCAAGTAGAACATTTCAAGGTTAAACACTCCAGATGATGAACCAGTTTGAGCAGCGTGGCCGTGCTTAGTTTTTCATTGGATTGTTTGATATTTATCGCCGAGACGTGGTTTTCCTACGATTATTGACGGCAATTATGTTTTCACGGCTGCATTAAAGTAGATTAGTCACTTGCGTGCACTTTCGGATGACGTTGCACCATAAGAGCTGAACAGAGAATGCCCCTTATCGAGAGGGGGCTTTTTTTTTTAATCTGCTATTCCGAATCGTATCTTAGTTTCATTTCGGTCATTTTGCTCCATCAGCCAGGACATCTCTGCAACGATTTTAGCCCTCGATTGTTGTCTTAAACTAACATATTCTGTTTATTTCAAGATGTAAATCAATTTGAAAAACAAAACAAAAACAACACCTTTGATTTCTCTTTCAAACTGTCGGGCGGGGGGCTTGTAAGATGAGCGAAGCAAACAACTTAATTTGACCTTCTGTTTGAATGGAGTCACGGAACAACAAATGTGGATCGTATTCATCCTGTAATGAAAGTAAAGTAAAGAAATGAATCGAAGGCTGAACAGGAAATTGCGCTGGAAGTAAGTTATGAGGAAGCACAAAGCTCATTACTCATCTGCTCTCAGACAGAATGACAGCTAAAATTAAACCGTGGCAAGCAAGCGCTGTGTCTCACTCAAAGTACAAACGACTTGTTTTGGTTTGATGTTTTTTTTTTTTTCGTGTGTGTTTACTGTGACAATTTTCTTTTTTTTTTGGGTGTCACTTCATTAGTATGCATGCATGCGCTGTGGCCACGCAAACATGTTGTTGTCGCTCTTCAAAACATATCGAAGCGCGACTTGGAGGGTAGTTGTGTGCAAAGCTGCCATCCACGGGGAGATGAATGAACGCGTTTGCCCGCGCCATCAGTCGTCCGAGGGCCGCCTTCCCTATCGGCATAGCGTGATTTATGGACATCCACGCAGGCGTGAGTTGGGAGCGGGAAGGGCGCTGTTCTTGTCTTTCCTCATGGAGATTCCATTTTTAAATGTTGGGAGGAACCTCCTCCCCATGCGGGTTTTTATTTACAATTGCCATCAGTAGCATGTGCACAACTCCATGCACCCACTAAACTGCTGACTCTGCATTTTCTCTGGCCTTCCAAAAATATGTCACCTTTCCATTTGGATACATTGCTGATCTGTTTCCTCAGGGAGGCCTGATTGCCCTGCTCCTGCTTATTCTCCTCTTCACCCTGGTCCTGTACACCCGCCACCGATGGTGCAAGCGTCGCAGGATCCCCCAGAAGAGCGCCAGCACGGAGGCCACCCACGAGATCCACTACATCCCCTCGGTACTGCTCGGCCCCCAGGGCCGCGACAGCTACCGAGGCTCGCGGAGCGCGCACCAGCACGGCAGCTCCGTCATCGGCGTGCCCATCCGAGAGACGCCCATCCTCGACGACTACGACGGCGACGAGGACGACCCGGCGCTACGCTCGCTGAACTCCACCCCCAATCAGCTGCACGACAAAGTGAGCGACGGGATGATCCAGGAGGACTACGGCGTCGGCTACGGAGGGCACGCGGACGTCAAGGAGGATGACCTGACGCATTCTTTCGACAAGCGAGGTCAGTGCAACACTCAAATATGTCCGTTTTATTAACTTTAAAATGCGTTGGCGTGGAAAATCTTTCCGATGTTTTCTTATATTTATAAAAACAGGAATGTTGTATTTGTTTGTTCAATGTATCATTATTATTATTCTTATCATGCTACTGCTACACTTGAATTTCCCCCGAGGGATCAATAAAGGAATATCTTTTGATTCCCATTTTAAAATGTCATCTCAGCGGCGGTTGTCCTCTTTCCGTGGGCATGATTTGTACAGTCGGTGGCGCCAGCTCCCAGATGGCCCAGCCTGGACGCTTAACTTTGGCTCTGATCAAGACCACCCCCGTTGACTGCTAGCACAGCATGCGCCGCTCACATTTGGTCGCACAGTTTAAGCCCCAACGCCCCCCCCCCCCTCCCTGCTGAAAACTACTCACGCTTATGCGAAATTAACTCCCCTTTTTGCATACTATTTGGCTTTGCATCGTTACAGGGCGTTAGACGAACCTTTTGCTCTTAAACCTGTATTTAATTAAAAAAAATTGTTTTGATGACTTTAGCATCTAAGTTCACTGACAACCATCAGAAGCCTGAATATACACGACGTAGCGAGGTGCCATCGCATGCCAGACTCGACCGGATTTTTTTCAAGATAGCGCCCCCCACGTAAAATAAATACGCCTTTCGCGTGTGCTGTAATTGAAAGCGTCGATGTCAAGTGACCGAGGCCTGTGTTGCCGTTGCTTCTTGACCCTCGCAAGATGTAATCAAGGGCTCGTGAAGAGCGGAGGCGAGAATGCCCTCACTGCCTTTTGTAGCGGCTGGTCGTGTTTGTGGCATCTGTTGATATCCTGTTGAAAGTGGGCCACTTCTCTCCGCGGTTGAACTTGAATAATTGAAGTGGTAGCTGACGGAGTTGGAGGGAGGCCGGGGTTATTTCTGTCATTCTGAATCATGCTTTGGCGATGCTTTCGGAAATATCCTTTTTAGTCATGCGCTCCCGCTCGTGTTGTCATGTTAGCGCCATCGAATCCGATGTTGTCGGTTTAGGAAAATAGGATTCATCGACAAGTACGCGACTCACGCCTGGTTTTCCATTTGCATGGAATGAACACATGAGATCACGTGAGTGCCGCACGAAAATTTCTTGAAAGGAGAAATCAAGTCCATAGTTTAACAATATGGTCATTGCGCCCCCAGTTGTCATGAATATGAATTACGCGGCAAAATTCACCCGTTTTTTGCCATCTCAACGGGGGCGGCCATTTTGCCACTTGCTCATGTCGACATCATAGTCGCTCAGGTAACGTCCAATCGCTGTTCATCTTGCAAGCATCACATGACCATACTCATTTTTTTGACCCTGGTTTACAAAGTCAAGTTTGACTCACAAGTAAAATACTTTGATTCGATGTAAAGACCTGACGTGTCCAAAAAAGGCCTTTGGAATAAAGCGCCTGACAAGGTTAGTGAGGTCATGGTGAGATGAAAATGTCATTGAAAATTCATCTGAAATTCTAAACAAGTCAGGCTTTGGGTTGATGAATTCCGTATCTTGAATGAAACAAGCCCTTAACGCTCTACTCCACAAAAATGAAATGCAATTTAAAAGCTGATCGTGAATTCGAGCCTTTTTCATTTTTTCATGACTTAACAATTG
This sequence comes from Hippocampus mohnikei, assembly GCA_026261675.1. Classification (NCBI taxonomy): domain Eukaryota; kingdom Metazoa; phylum Chordata; class Actinopteri; order Syngnathiformes; family Syngnathidae; genus Hippocampus; species Hippocampus mohnikei. The sequence goes on from JAKGUB010000344.1 coordinate 5,256,489, forward strand.
CGGGGTGAAGGTGAATCGGAAATATTTGGCATCCTGGTCGAGTCATTAAAATGTATCCGCCTGCTAAGAATTGTATATTTTCAAATGGATGCTTTTGAATGAAACAACACTCGGTAGCCGTAAGGACCTCGGGTTTTCAGATGAAATACCAAATCTAGAACTACTGTTTGTAGGTTTGAGGTGCAACGTGGCTCAAGCAGTCGGCACGTTACTCCATGCGGCCTCCTTTTCACACCGCTTGAAGGGGCCAATTCACGTGCGAGCTCCCACTTTTCTGACACTTTCTAAATAAGCCCTTCTTGGATTCCCCGATGCACAATTTGGCATTTTCCGAGAGGCGGAACACAAAGCTTTTAATTTGACGCCTCTGCTTCCCGATCTGCACTCTGCGTGAAGGGGGGTGGCATTTGAGTAAGGGGGCAATTAACTTGCGTCCCAGCGGCTGATCTACACGCCACGGCAACCCGGACGCAAACCTTTAAATACCAGGCTGCCTTTTTTTTTTTTCATTTTCCAAGTGCCATCCCTGCCATGTTATTCTGAATGCGGTGATATTACTCGGAAGGATTAAGGCACCGGCTGAAGGCACTTTGTCGTATTCCCTCTGATTTATTTTTATGATTCCATTTTATCACCTCCAAAAATATGGTACGCGTTTTGAAAGGCGTGCGATATGGGCACGGGTGTCGGAGATGTTTGAACTGGGTAATTAAAAAGGAGTCACAAGAGTTATCGCCGTCACGCTTTGGAGCTTGCGAGTGGTCTCGACGACACGGCAAAGTGCGTTCTACGCTCGCGGTGATCGCACGCCCGGAGTCGCTGGGTTTAGCAGGAGCACTTGGGGATTCAGCGCCAGTGGTGGAGCAAAAAGGTTTCGAGGCCTTTGAAGCTCTCTCCGGCTAGTGTTTATTCATGCAGCTATAATGAAAACACATCTGTTTATTGTCTTCAAATTATGGCACCCTGGACACTTTGGCAGTTTTGCTTGAAGTGAACAGAGACTGTTGAAAAAAGAGCAGTTGTAGCTTCAACTCCATACTTGCCCTTAAAACGGGTTGTCCGGTTCCGCTAAAACTGCCATTCGGATTCTATCCTCGTTTACGTCCGTTCAAGCGTTGCGAGTTGACGTAACGGAATTCTTTTTTGAGCTAGCTCAAAACAAAACCACCAAACAACAAAAATAAGAAACCTAATCTCCATCTAAAATGACTCATTAGTTTTTGCACAACAATCCCAAAGCACCCTGTTTACCTTCCTCGGTGACAGTGCTTGTCAACTTTGCGCCTTGGACTCCTTAGTGGCTTGGAATGAAACCCGTGGCGGTGGCAGCGGCGATCAAGGTCATCATCTTCTTCCTGATGAAGGTGAAAACGAAATTAACTCAAGACTCCGGGTGATAACCGTGAACTGTTTCTGGTCTCCGGACCGACGTCCGCTGCACTTTGCGGGGCTTTTAATCAGTTATGATCATGTAAGCGCGTGTCGTCTGCTGCTGGCTAGCATTCTGAAATTAATTGTGTGTGTGTGTGTGTGTGTGTGTTTGAGAGACCAAAATACAGGAATTAAAAAAAAACCCTTTCCAGTGCAAATGGCTTGGCTGCACATATTCAATATATATGCGAGAAACCATATTGCAGTTCTAAAAATCAATTTTGGTCTTATGACAGATATCTAGGTGGACGAAGAAGACTTGCTTTTGTTGATGGAGATGTTGTGTGTGGGATGCTTTGTCCATCGTCTAAAAAAAAAACACACACTCAAAGAGCGTTAAGCAAATACAGCACAGATGATTTTTTTTTTTCACATCATGTGTGGAGGAACAAACTTGAAAAAAAAAAACCCAAAAACGTTTCACTGGGACCTGTTCAATCCATCATCCAAAAATCCATCGAGCATATCACAATTGCAAACCCCCCAAGAAATGGCCAGCACATAAACTGGCAGGCTAAAAATATGGATCAGAGACGCATACGGGAGGCCCGTGATAACTCCGGAGCAGCCGCAGAGATCCGCATCTCATTTGGGAAAAGATGTCCACAAGGTCTTACAGTCCACAAATTTGAGCTTTATGGCAGGAAGGTGGCATTGTCGGGAGAGTTGGGAGGAGGGGTGCAAAAAAAAAAAAGTTTAATATACAACTTGCCCTTATTGAACGGGTAAATGCAAGCGAAGGAAATGCGATCAGAATTTTCAAGCTAAAAGACAACGATCGTTTCTCTTGTGCCCTTGCCACATACATCCTTTTTTTCTTTTTAAGCTAGCTCACGAGAACATTTGTGTATTGCGTGTTTTTTTGCTTTCGCAGCTACTGCCTTCAAAGTCTTTAAAAACGACTTCCATTTTCCCCCCTCACATGTAAGCGTTGCAGTCGCTCGCCGTCATTTTTCAAAATAAAAGATGCTCGGCGGATAAATCACGAATGTTGTTTTCCCGCAACCTGCTACTGGTCAACCCGCGATTCCAGGGAGACTGATGTTGCCTCGCAGTGTATTGAATTAACTTAATTGTCTCTGGATGTGATGAATCATCTTGGGTATGTGATAAATTGGCACCGTATTGCAATTATATTTGCATAATGTCTCCGTGCTCCATTTCCGCTGCAACGTGCCCTGGAAAGTTCCCCACTCACAACATTTCTTGTTGACTTTGGAATCTTTCAAACGCCCACCAAGTCATATTTCACTTTCTCCCCCCCAGGCAACGTTAAGCTCTTTTACAGAGCTCAAAGGACACAAGCGCAATTAATCCACAAACAATGAAAACCTGTAATTATTTTGCACGGATTGGGAAATATAAGTACAATTCACTGCAAAGGCTAAAGAGACGTTGGAGCTGTAACCGCGGCTCCTGTTGACTACAAGCTATTCGGCTCGTGTTTTCACCTTTGACACCAGAGTTTACAAAAAAAAAAATAGCAACTAACCAAGCCATTCGCTGCGTAAAAAGACCAAGTCAATGTTTTTTTTTTTTTAAACCCCCATAAAATACTTAAGCAGGGATTTATCGCCGATAAATGTAGCAGGAAAAACAGGGGCTAGCTCCTCCCGAATAAATAAATAAATCCATCTATTATCTGAACCGCTTATCCCCACGGAGGCCCCCGGGCCAAAACTATTGTACCAGTAAAGTGGCTTGAAATCTGCACCCAGCCTGGTCGCTGCCAATGTCACATTTCCGGCATCATGGCCACGGATGCACACGACCCTTAAGGGCGACGACGTCATGGTCGACTGAAATGGCCGTCTCGGCATCACGCAAGATCCTCTTATAGGGAACATGTTTACAATGCGTCACGGTTCTCCGCAGAATCGCGCGAGTGTCCACATGCTGCCGATTTGCTTGGCAACAGAGTTCAAACGGGCTCAGCCGTGTTCTGTCGTCACGCACTCGACAGCGCCTCCTCGTCACGGGACTGCGCTCGGCATACTGCCGACGTCCGCGTCGAGGCCGGCACGTGTCCATTTGATCCCTTTAAGTTTTAAAATTGCACGCCGCCACTTATAAAGGCCATGAAAATTGCATGGTGATTTACTCGAAGGCTGAAGCGTCGTGCTTTCTGCTTGACTACTTTCCCTTCCAAATTGGCAAATTTCGATTAAAGCTGAAGGCAGATTCAGCCTCATACATATTTTTTTTTCCATCAGCATTGCAACATCAGAAAAATTTCAAGATTTATGTGGACCTTCAGTTTTTTGACACATTTATTTGAGTGGCGCATTTCCCTACCTTAAGCAAGCCACGGTCTTTTATGCTGTGAAAGAAACGACAAATGCAACCCAAACAAGGGAGAGGGAAATCTCGTCTGATTTAGCTTTGTCCGTCAGAATAATTTCCAGCATGAGACCCTCTAGTGGCTCGTTCCGCGTCGGCCATCATCTCGGGGTCTAATGAGCTATGATAATTTGTGTTTATCACTTTGAACATTCCGCCTGTCTGGAGCAGGTTAGCGCTCGTTTCGCTCTCGTCGGCGTGCCTTAAGTGTGAAGGGACACATCCATATTTTATCATGGTCCCCGTGGCGAGAGAAGCAAACTATAGATAGCTCCGGATCCATGCCACGTAAACAGCGGCGAGACCCCCCAAGACATCCGAGTTGGAGGCACGAGCTGGCAGACGAGAGGCTACGTGTCAACTTGAGACAGGATGCGCTAATCGCGTGCTTTAGCAGTGGGGGAAAGAATGACAAAGACATGGGGGGTCGGGGGGGGGGGGTAAATCTTTCTAGAAATAGAGTCGGGAGTGTCCGACCAATCTGTGTGAAGTAAACCGCTGCTGGTAAAGTGCTCGGGAAATACAGTCGAGTCGAGTTGAGAAGTAGAGCAAAATTGCTGCTCTGGTCTGCAGTCGGCACCTTTCTGCAGCACTTAGTTTTCTCGCTGCCCTCAGATTCGGAGTTTGTCTCGAGAAGTACTCTCGGAGACCCTGGTGTGTTCACTTGAAAACCCGAACTGCTCCATTAACAAAAAAGAGAAGTCCTTACAACTTGAGTCTTTCTCGAGCCGGCTGCTTATGTGGCCCAAGTCGAATACACAGCAAAATTGGACATTTGAAACTAGATTGACACAATCTGCCATCTGTATTTCCGCACCGAAAATCTTGCCTTTCACTGCTCCACAAAGTTGCCTTTAGAAAGCAGCGACTCTGTTGATGTGGGAGCAGTCATCACTGCGCAAGTTGCCTCGGGAGTGGCGGGGCGAGCTGTCTGCCCCGAAAAGAAGAGGGAAGAGAGTGCCGGCGACGGTAAAGAACATCCTCTCCATCATCTGCCTTCTTTTCCCCCTCCCAGCGGCACCAAAAAACATCGGGGTGCCTCGGAGCATGTCGGTTTCCGGTTTACGAGCCATAAAAATGTTAGAAGTTGAGACCAGCCAGATAATTCCCAACACGAGTACTGCTCGGTGGTACCGCGTGATTGGGAATGGGCTGTCGGCCGTCCTTTCTTTCTTTGACAGTGAGCAATTTGAAGCAAACGCAAGCAGACACACAACCCGGGCCCGTTCCCTTTATTCCCTCATCCTTCTTCTCCCCGCAACTCTTGGGAGTGACATCCGCACGGGCTTCCAGGTTTGCGATCGTTTTATATTTACCGTTTTTCAAACGGCTATATTCCCCCAAAAAAAAAGAGACTAGCAAAAATGTCAACAATGGTCCTAATTTTCGAGACATTATTTCCTGCATGGCAGAGGTAAGAGGCCCAAGGGGATTTTGGTGTCATATATTTTACTTTTTCAATTTTAAAGTTATATTAATCATCGCGCATAATTTCATAACAATGCCTTTCCTAAATGTAGCCTTACATATCATCACGTCGCAATTTTTCTAAATACAGTCAAACCTCGGTTTTCGTCCATAATCCGTTGCAGAAGGCTGTTCGAAAACCGAAATTGTTCGAAAACCGAAACCACGCTCTTGTTGAAAAAATATATTTATTGAACACGTCTGCGCACAATGGAAAGCGACACGAGAAAGCGTCACTTCCTCGTCTACCCGAGGAAGCGTCATTTCCTCGTGTAAGGAAGGCGAGAGGAGTCAAGTGGTGCATTCAAGTGCGCTCAGTTTGTTTGAGAACCGAAATTTGTTCGTCATCCGAGGCATAAAAAACTCGAAATTTTTGGTCGAAAACCGAATTGTTTGAGAACCAAGACGTTCAAAAACCGAGGTTTGACTGTACATCCAAAACATATATTTGGACAAAGTTGAGGTTCGCATGCTGGCTTGGCCCATGGAAAACGTTTTGGTTTCTTATGTGGCCACTGAACAAAATGAATTGCCCTGTACTGGGTTTTGGGGGTTCAGGCCGGGGTGTGGGCCAATTCTCCCCGACAAATGTGCTCATTTCAAAACTCTACTTGACAGGACTCAGTAACAGCATGGCGATTGATAAATAATTCCAACGTCCACATGCATTTTGCAAGACTGACTGGATTCCCGCGCATGTGCCAACACTTGCGCTGTCTCATCTTGACACCGCTTGGCCCTCATCTTTCGTCTCTCGTCTCTTTTCGACAGTCCTCATTCATCACGCATCCTTTGTCTTCCCGACAGTTTTGTCTTTGTCTTTGCACCTGTCTCGCTGCTTAGCCCGCTTTCATGTCGCTGTCACAAGTCTGGAAGCGGCGGCGTCAATGCTTCCTCAGATTGCTCGACTTGACTTCTCCTTCTTGGAACAGCGGCACATTGGATAAATCAGGCAGGGAATCAAATGCTTTGGCTTGAAACCCCTGCATTTCATCCTTATTGATCGGCTCTGTCATCATTTGCTCTCCGAGGCGCAAGGGGAAGGCGAAAGCGAGGCAACGCCGATGCAACTTGATTGCTTTACTTGAGCTCCACTATGTGTCCATGCGCCAAAGGTAGGAAATACAGTACTCAAAGAATTTGCTTTTAACGCCCACCCTGCACCCCTCCCCTCCCACCCGCTGCCAAATTAAAACCGCAGGGGGCCCAATGATCTTCAGAAACCCTCCCCATCATTTCCCTTGTGGCTGCATGTGCTCGCATGAATACAAATTCAGGTGCCACTCAAGATGGCTAAGAACACAAATAGGATGCATGTGGAAAAGAGTTGCCATTAACTCGGCATAAATGGCATGCTGACATTTACTTTGATGCTCGCTTTGAATTTCAGTCAGCCTTTCTGCTGTGACAAAATTGGTGGCAGCTCGCGTGTCATATCCTAAGTTTCATTTGTCAGAAATCCTGGACCGGTTTTTCCCAAAGTCCCAATACCGTTCTATTTTTCTATTGAAGCCCTTGACCGTTTTTGTAAGCGTGTCACCTTGCCCACGGCTGACCAACTGACATGAAGTTAGTTGAGCCTCGTAATCTTCTGCTTTTCGTCATTGAAGAAGCTCGAGTCCATCAGTCCATTTTCTGGAGCGCTTGTCGCTCGCAGGTGAGCCATCTGCTGATTCAAGAGTTTGATGCTTAGTTCTCGTGCAGCCGCCTGGATAGGCTTTCCTGGCTATGCACGAATGAGTTTTTTTTGGTTCTTTTTCCCATCAGTAGTGCAGTTGCAAGCCTTCTGATGCGGGGTTTGTCAAAAACGGATTCTGTTTCGAGAAACTTGAAATGACGAGTGGTTTGTACTCCATTTTGGAGTCGCGCGATGGCCGTAAACCTTCGGAAACTAGCAATGAGCTAACTGCCTGTTACAGAAAATTGGTGTGGCCAGAAGAGAATGTGTTGTTTTATAAGGACAGGTTTTATTTATTTTTTTTGCCAGTGAATGGAGATGCTTGTTCAAGCATGGCGCGTAAAACGCGTTTCCATTGTTATTTTGGTTGTATAATTTGACGAGGGCATGCCGAAGAGCACTTGAGAGGACGTCGCGCTGGCTCTTTCTGTCTACCTGTCGATGAGTGAATTCGGAGCTGTGTCCTCCAGATTTGGCGCCACGTTGTTTACTGCTTCAACCTGCCCGGCCGGGGGTGCCGAGCTTGGTAGGACAAGTTCAGATTGTTACTTGGTCATGCTGACGTTTACTGGACAGGACATTTTCCTTCCTGAGTTGGAGAGAAATTAGGGTCAAGTGCTATTAGTGGAGAGTGAGAGAGAGAAAGAGAGAGAGATGGCCAAAGGTTTCGGTTTCTGTTGGCAGAAATGTTCTTCAGTTGCATTCGTGGTTCAGCGAAATCATTCTGAGAATCTTGTACCTGATGATCAAATTAACACGCCCGTCCGTTCATTTTCAAAAATCACACGTGGCCCTCACTGTCCGAAAACTTCACTGTGGATCAGGGCAAGGAAGAGCAAAGGGAAGAATTCAGCTCAGAATCCCTTTGAGCCACTCAAAGGAAGTGTGGAATGCAGTGAGGGATGCGGTGAATAGCACCTTGCCTCAAAAGGCATCGCCGACCGAACCTTCCATGTCGCTTTGCTGTAGATAAACTGCCAAACGCGGTAGCCTTCATATCGCCTGCTTCCATGAGCAGGGAGCCTTCGGATGACATAGCAACCTGCCCTCCCCCCCATCCCTCCACACAGCGCAACATACAGCCTTCACATAACACTAAGTAACAATGATGGATGTCTTGAGAGAGATCCTCTCTTGACAGCGATGGGCTTGTTGGATCTGTGGAGTGGAAATCCCCGGTTGAGAAGACTTATATTTGGACCCGAAAATAGAAACAAATGTTCCTGTGTCCTGTTTGGAAGTGCTCTGCTGTGGCACACGGCTAACCCTTGCTCGTAATCCGGGTAGCGGTATACCTGCACTTCAGTTTATAACATCGCCAGGAGCAAGGGGGGGAAAAAAAAAGTGAGTCACGGCCAAGCCACCAAAGCAACAACACACCAAGAAAATAAGTCTGAAACACGTTTTTTTTTCTTCTTTGTGTTCTGTCTTTTCCCATTAAGCCGCCGAAAGAAACATGGCTCCCCCGCGGAATGAAGGCAGAAAGACACACTTTTGCTCTCAACTTAAACAGCTGCACATTACACAACGGAAGTCGAAATTCATGTTGCACTTTCATCTTTTTTTGTGGGGAGGGCTGGGGGTGAAGGGGGTTAGCTGCGTGTTTTAAGACCTGAATGAATACCAGTTGGTGTAGACGCGTTGACATCATCGAAGCGACACTAACACGCACGGTTTTGTTTGATGCCAGGAACCCGAACGTAATGTTTACATTGTCAGTGGCGTCTTGATTTGAGTATGTCAAAGTCTGAGGAGTTGGTAAATGTTGCCATCAAATTGATTGCCGGTTTAAATTGGAACGGGAAATGTCAGTTGCGTAAGAGTGCTGCAGTGGGATATTTTACCCTCTTTACCTCCTTCTTTCCTTTTGTCTTTTTTTTATTCTTGTTTAAATGCTTGATTGTGATCCAAATTGCACCGGCAGTATTCCTGGCGAGAGCTCCCTTTTGTCAGATGTACAGATCCAAAAAAAATGTTGATGATAGCCAAGGGGGGGCTGGCAACGAGCTGATGAGTGATGATGTTTTGAAGCCGCAAATGTAAAACACTCGGCACACAGTGTAAATTAGACTGAAGTGGGGTTGTTTGTCAGAGAATCGTTTTCCTTTTTTCAAGCAGGCCACGGATACAGTTTCCTCTAAATATTTTCGTTAGTTTTCAACTTTTTTTTTTTTTTTGCCAATGTGCTTGACCACACAGCAATGCAGCGTCTGCAAATCATTTTGTTACATTTTGGGGAAACGCATCGCCAAAAAAACGACAGAGAAACGGGGGTCGCAGTTTGGAGAGGGCTGTATTTATGGCACTTGGTCCCTATGCCCAAGATTCTTATTTTCACTCCATACTCTCAACTCTCTATACTTGCGCCGTCACGGCTTCAGCCTTTCTCTCTCCCTCATGCGTGTGCAATCCGACCTCAACTGGCTGCTGAATATTCAGTATGGGGGCAAACTCTCTCGACGTGTTTTGTAATTGAATTGATTCGATGTTACCAGACTGTGGGTAAATCTATTGGCGGCTCGAAGCTTATCAGTAAAAAATAAATGAATCGTAAACAAACCACGTCACGTTAAAAGCCTCAGGGTTCCAAAAGTGTGTGTGAGGGGGGGGGCGGTTGTAGTTTCTGGGAAAAAAAACAGCTCCACACACCACTTGGGCTGTTAAGACTCTTTATTGCATTGGAAGATGCTGCAGTTTTACATGATAACAGAATAGGCCCAGCATTTCATTTTTTAATGTCTGCGTATGAACATAACTCTGCGATAATTAGTACTCTTTTTTCATATGAGAAAAGAATGTTGGTGGCAATTATTATTATGATGATTATTTTCTTAATTGGAAAGCGTACCCAGCAGGTAATTGGGGAACGCTTTATTAGAGAGGTCACCTTTTGAAAATCTATTGTGTCTGAGTCATACTTTTCGTGTCCCGCCAGGCCGTTAAATGCCAAAATGTAATAACAGCGTGAAGTGCATTGTCATCAGCGTTCCCGGCCCTTTCTGGATGCCGCCGAACGCCACAAAGGTCTCGCCATTATTCTTTGCAAGATCGCTGCGGAATGGCGGTTGACTTTTATACCCTCCCTTTTTATCTTTTCTAGTTGAAAGGAACGTGAGCAGAGCTGCTTTTTTTTTTTCCTCTCTCTCTCTCTTTCAACGCCACGGTCACTTTGCCCAAAGCCAGGTGTTCTGGTGTCATCAATCAGAAAGACTGAGACCGAGCCACAAGAGGAAATGTTGGCAGGATCCCTTTAGAGAGACGAGGCAAATATTGAATTGATGGAATCCTTTGAAAGCTAGAAATTGTCATTTATTTATTGATTGATATTTTTATATTTTTTAAATGGGGCAGGCTATTGGCACGTGAGGAATGTGAAAAAACAAGTTATTTTGAGCGCGCCCCGGAATCGACTTGAGGATCCTTCCCATAATTTTTTCTTGAAAACATATTTTCACTGGCAAGTGTTGTGATGCCTCTGACGTTTTCACTCTCTCCATCACCCGCCGCAGCCATTGACCCGAACAGAGACGCCGTGGAAGATTTGATGCAGCGGTTCCAGGACAGCTTCCGTGTTCCCAAAACCCCGCCAGACATTTCTCGCTACCAGCACGTCATCCACAGCTCGTCGACCAGCCGCCGGAGGGTCCCCAGCCACACCAGAGGTACCACATGACGTTATCCAATGTTTTGTTTTGTTTTGTTTTTTTTTTTAAGGAAGAATGTTATAAATTTGTTAAACGCGTGAAGCGTACCTCCCCTGTGGGGCTAACCGGATGCTTCAGTACATGGCGCAATAGGTTTTAGGTCGGGAGTTTGACTTTGACGTCAAGTTCGGAGATGTCAGTGGTTCGGTGTTTTGCGGGTGTTGCTCCCTTTGTTGCCCTCTTCAACGGGTAAAACGCACGCTCTCAAGGGTTTTTCTGTAAGTCTGGAGACTCACTCGGATGGAAAAACATTTTGGTGATATCAATAACCGTGATCATCAAATAAATAAGCAGATACAGTAAATGCATAAAAAAACAAAACAATTCTCCGCACTGTTTCAATACACTCGGTGACATACTGTTTGTGCAAGTATGTCTTCCTTTTTAATGTGGCATTTGAAGACTGCGGGTAATCTCGAAAATTGCACCTCCAAGGTTATCTTTAGCACCATACATTACAGATAACACATTTAATGATGGCATTCATGAATTTATTTTTGCCTGAATGTCACGACTTCAATACAAATGCCCTCATCAGGCTGGTCGTGTGTACTCCAGTACATTTCAACCAAGTGGACTCCTCCGATTAGTTTTGGCAGCCTCTCAGATGCCATGTTCGGCATCCTAAGTGGCTAATCTGCATACACCCCCTTTTGTGTTTGATTTTACATGCTGCCTCGCATTGAGTTTGACTGGGACATATTTAGCTGGTGTCAGAGAGGCCGAGATGTCGCCTTAATGTGATTATAGCCATGTGAGGGCCTGCCGCGCCTGTCGGCTTCATTTACGAGCTCGCGTTGTCCCCGGACGCGCACGCTTGCTCTCAGCGTGACTAAAACGCATGCGAAAACAGACGCAAGTTGACACTTGCGTTCCGTAAAATCCAACGTCTGTGGTTTTAAGGGGAAAAAAAGTTGAAAGCGTTGATGAGGTCATGTCCAACTTTGCATGCTTTTTGTGTGCGATAAATCCACCTGCACGTGCAGTATTTATCAACGCCGGAGAATCTGGATGCAGTGTGCATGCTGGTCTTTCCTATGTTGCGCAATATTTTCTTCTTCAGCGTGTTTATTTGTCCCCCGGAAATATGGAAATATTGCACTCTGACTTGCCTGGTCCGAAGACAGCAGATGTTATACGCTTGTACCAATTTATAAAAAAAAAGATCTCGAGGCAAATAGAAGTTGGTGGTTGTGTGACGGCTAATGCTAAATGCTATGAGATGGGGGTTTTTTTTGTTATTCTAACTCATTTAATTATTAATACCACAATAGTGTTTGAAGGGTTTCCGTTTGTTTTTTTGTTTGTTTGTTTGTTTGTTTGTTTGTTTGTTTGTTTTGTATCCACATTATTCATCTTAGACTGGTATTGATGTTTATCGTGCTCAAAGGTCATTGTATCCTGGAGCCGAATATGGCTTTTTGCATACAGAAATAGAAAATTGTAGCACACTGCCATGCCGTGTTTACCAGCATGCATTTGAAGTTGATGCTTTTCAAGAGACTTTGCTTTGAGGATAGCACCACAGAGGGACCCGGAAAGATAAAAAAAAATAAATAAATAAAATAAAAACTGAAGTGGAGAAAAGAACTGCAAAAGCACTGCTAAAAGGGAAGATGGGAAAATACTGTACAAAACAATTTTTGTTCAGTGTGATCTCCAATGTATGCCGGTACTGTTATATTTATCAAACCGCTGCAGTCGGCTGGAAGCACAATTGGCCTGTCATCTACGGTCGATCTCACACGTACACACACACACACACACACACACACACACACACACACACACACACACACACACACACACACACACACACACACACACACACAGGCGCTCACAACGCTCAAAACCCTCCAGATATTATCAACCCAACCCCCCTAAATGGCCATTATCCCTTCTAATGGAAAGGGAGTATTTGAAGAAGTCGGGTTATTCCCCAGCCCATGGAGTGTCACTGGTTATGGTTATTATAGGAAGAATAAAAGGCTTTATCAGATGACATGAACATTAAGAAGAGGGTGGCTTGGGCTGGCAAACACAACAAGTCCAACAGACGGTAATCTTTTTTTTTTTTTTTAAGGGGTAAATAATAATAATAATAATCATCATCATCATCATCATCCATCCAGCCATCTTCCGATCTGCTTTCTCCTCACAAGGGTCGCGGGGGGTGCTGCAGCCTATCCCAGCCGTCTTCGGGCAGTAGGCGGGAGACACCCTGAACTGGTTGCGAGCCAGTCGCAGAGCACACAGAGCCAAAAAAAAACCCCATCGGCGCTCACACTCACAGCTAGGAACAATTTCGAGTGTTGTATTAATCTGCCGTGCATGTTTTTGGAACGTGGGAGGAAACCGCAGTTACCCGGAATTGAACCCGGTACCTCTGCACTGTGAGGTCGACGCGCTAAACACTGGGACACCGGGCCGCCATAATAATAATAATAATAATAATAATATTTTTTTATTTGCTTGTAGTTTCATCCAAAGTTGCATAATCATTTCAAGAAAGACTTAAAATGTCGTTCAGACTTGTTTTGGGATGCATGTGGCAGCTTTACAAGTAAAGCTCACGGATGAGCGATCACATCAGATCCGGGAAAACAAAACCCAAAACAAGTATCGACTGTATTTTGGTCGTCCATGAGGCCAAAATACATCAACAGTAGGCAGTGCATCAAGTGTGCACTTCTTGCTCCAACGGCTTACGAAACTGGCTCAACAAACGGATGTGAACAATGCCTTTTGCGGTTTCAATGATTTGGAGGGACGCCGAGGACCACTTCCGAGATTATTTTTGCCTCGTAAATGCTCGTTTTACCCCGGAACTCGGAATGAAGATTGCATCCTCGCATCTAGACTCAACAGCGCAAAGACCTGCTTCACCTGACACTTTAACGCTTCCTTTTGAAAACAGACTTGCCACTCTTGCCGATGAGTAGGACGCTAACAAAGGAAGGACCTCCGTTCCGAGCAGTTCAACACAGTCGGAGGATGAGCCACAAATGTTGAAACGGAATTCAATTTTCCCAGGAACACTTGAATGATCTTAAAAGCCTAGCCTGTAGAACTCATCGGTATTTTTTTTTCCAAGAAATGTGTTTAGGCCTTAGTGATTATCTGCCCGTGTTCTTATGTGCTACTCTTGAAATATCATAAATTGTGATTTTTTTTTTTTTAAATACACCAGCAACTAATGCATGCATCATCAAGACGTATAGTTTGTGTCTCATTAAAAAAATAAAAAGCTGCCCTGATGGATAATCGTGCTGAGGGAATGAAAATGACGAAAGAAAACCACTTACGCACTTAAAAGGGCGAGCAAGAAACGGAATGCGACGTTTGACTGCTTTATGACAACAAACGGAAACGGCAGGCAGCAGGAGTTGTGACTGCGTTGTTAATAAACCCAAAATTGATTTTGATGTTCAGTGAGCTGCTAATGCACTCGGGAAATTGCTTCCCCCTTGCTAATTCATGAAGGCTCTTTCTCTGGGTTTTATTTTCTCCCGCGTATAGTTTCATCATTACTTTTATTTGTGGCCTGCGAAGGGTTCGTTTATGAAGTGTACTCACAATGCATAGAGTCTATTTAACATTTGAACTGGCATGCGCCGATACGTATACCGTGCACCAAATGCGGGCACTCTCGGGAGTTGGTTTTTTGCACTCAAAGTTATTCACGTTCATTCCAGCTTACTTTTTGGGAGTAATATAATGAAAGTCATGTGCTCGAGCAGCCTCAACACCGCCCTGAATGTGTGAAAGTTGAGGGAAAGGGAAACATGTTGGACTGCCCGAGGAGCCTCGCTCCTTTTAACTAGTTTAGGGGATATTGACTTTTTTTTCCTCTCGCTATCGCAATCCATTCCGAGCGGGAAACTAAATCGGACTGAATACGTTGATGCCGACTCCTCCAATAGTTGAAAACCAGGATGCAGCCGTTGCTTCCAAACATAGCGACATCGTAATTCAAATAAAATGGCACATATATGCGGCAGAATGGTGGAGTAGTAATTGTAGCTCACACTCAAGAGGCGTGTGCTTTAAATCTCAGCTCAGGCTCTTCTGTGTGTTGAAATTGTCTGCCTGTTATGGCAATCTTTTTTTTTTTCCATAAGACCGGAATAAACAATCTTCAGTGCTTCACCAGATGCAATTTTTTTTTAAGTTACTCCGAACATTGTGTACGAGAATAGAAATTGATGAACCACATGCTGCTTCATCAAGTCTGAAAGCCAAATGATCATTTAAGCAAATGTCCATACTAGCCATCAAGTGACTCTTTCTCATTGAATTTCCTTCTCCCTCCTTCCAATGCCGCATCCCCATCTTACCCCCCACCTCCTCCGCCACTTCACCTTATCTTCTCAAGCAACCGCAGGCATGTTTGGTCCTCAAGGAGAATCCGGGTCAGAGCCGGAGGACGACAACCAGACAAAGTTTTTCACCGAGCAGCACCGAGGACGACGGCGCAGCAAAGGTGAGGAGCGAGCCGCCTCGCGGTCGCTAACAAAGTGCCCGAGACGCGCAAGCGAAAAGGAATTTCGAGATAAAACGCACGCCGAGCGCTTAAGCCTGAACACACATCCGCCGTCGGCGCGCACGTGTACAAACACTGAAGTGTGTCGGGTTTGCGGCCGGAGAGCAAATGTTTGCTAGCGTGAGCGCGCATGCTTTTGTCTACTCAGTAGGCTTTTATAGTAATTGAGAGACCCCATTCGCGAGGCCGCTGACACCACCCACACCCACAAAGGGATTTCCCCGCAGACTAAACACTTGGTGCCCCTTCCCAGACTTGGGACTGTGATGGACACGTGATTCAATCACGGTAATTCATTGTCCTCACTTTGGCTCCCTTGATTTTGACCTTCAGATGTCTTGCGCTATTTTCAAACTTTCTGCCATGCTTTGGAAGCGGCGAAGGTGTCTCGGTATCACTTACATCTTCCAGTAAGCCTCTTATTTAGTTATTTTTATTATTTCTTTTATTTTTTTAAATCATGCACACCGACAAACACCAAGAGTTGGAGGTTAGGTGGCTAATTGTATTCCCCGTGAACCCACTTTGGCAAATGGGAGCTGTGGCGCAGCCAAAGGGCAACCAAAAGAATCAATTTGCAAGGGTGTCATTGAAAATAAGAACATAAATCACCTCTGAAAACAAAGTGACCCGATCGCTTTTTTTGGGGGGCGATTTATTCACGTCGAAATGCATCATGTCAGAAGACAGATTGGATGTTTATCGGCATCAGGGTTCGATCTTATCTCAGTACGTCATTGTAACCCGGACGTCATCGGATGAAGAACGTCCTGTGATTTGTGAGTGATAAGAAGCGATCCCTGCCGTGAGTGGCGAAAGACCATTAGTAATTGACCCCCCTCCCCCGACCCCTCATTAAAAATGTTTAGATCTTATAATAGTTCTGTAACAATAACAGTGAGCCCAAAACACCTTTAAAGAAAAAGTCATATGTTAAATAATAAATCTTAAATTTAGATCATTTTTTTAATTTTATTTTTTTAAACCCAACCCCCATCACCCCGATTCCGATCAGCTGAAAATGAAGTGATGGAGCCCATAATTTTGCCTACTCCAATGGCGTCGCTTTCCGACCTTCTCGGGTTTCATCCTGGATTGGTTTTGTGTTTTTATTTTTTTTACCTGTGTGTCAGTGTTGATGATTCCACTCATCCGTTGACGCTTTGGATCGATGCAAAATGAGCCACACCAAACAATTTAACCTTGTTTCTCTTTGTTTACGCGCAGGCCACCCACACAGCCCTCTAAACAAGGTCACCTTGACGCTGATTACCATCAGCACTTGTGTCGTGGCCATTGTCTACGCCACGCAGGATTCCTGCCCGCTCTCTGTCAAGGTCACGCTCCATGTGCCCGAGCACTTTGTCGCAGATGGTAAGTACGACGCGTGCATTCGGCTCGGCGGACAAGAACATCGCGAATCAATACACCCAACGCACCGATTCCCATCCTCCGCGCGGAGACCGATGATGCCGCGCATTTGTCACGCGTCATCATCGGTCTCCGATTTCCCCCTCCGCGAGTCCGATTTCTTTCTTTCTTTATTGACTCCATATAATTTGTCTTTTTCACCCGTTTGTGCCAGCGGCGCTTTGCATCAGGCGCGACAATGAAACGCTCTTTCACAGGAGGTACCATTAACCCGCAGCTTGACCCGTTGCCAATCACTCCGCCGAATAATAAAGCCTTATTCTGTTTATTTTCTCGTTTTCCTCCTCCAACACACCCTGATTGAAATGATCAGCTCACGAGCAAGCTTTGCGCGAGCTTGATAACAATCCTCCTCATTTCAATCGGGTGTGTTGGAACAGCGAAACATCTAAAAATGAGCTCGATAGGGGATCTCGAGGGCCGGATATTGGCATCACTGGATAGGACGCAGCCTTTCTCTTAAGGTTTCTAATTTCAAGATAGCTACATGGACCGTAATAGCTTACCCCGAATAGAAAAGAAAAAAAAAAATCTGAAAAAGAACCTGAAGGTGCTTCGAACATCATGTTATTCCATTTTTAATATTGCTGTTTCACCGCAACATTTTTCTATGCGGCTGAAGCCGAGCAAAGCAGCAGTTTGAAAGGCTGACGCATGTCAGTGGGCAAGCGAGGAAAAAAAAAAGCACAAAAACAACAAATCCAGACAAAGGTTCAAGTGGACTGTGTGTGTGTGTGTGTGTGTGTGTGTGGCAGGGGATTGTGGTTGATGGACCACGGATCCACGGCTAGCAGAGATGTGAGCCACCCTCTAGAAATTCTTTATAGTGGGGAAATAATGAGTGATGGAAGGTAGGTCAGAGACAAGTGCTAAGAACGTGTATCGGGATAAACAACAAACCTCAACAGGAGTGACTAATGGACCGCGACGGCGTAGCAGGCAGGAGACTGGCAAGAACCACAACAACAACAAAAGAAAAAAAAAGTGTACCGGTGTGAAAGCAAAAAAGCTAAAGGAAGAATAGAAAGGAGTCCCTTTTTCTTAGCACCTCATCATTAGCTGGGTTTGGTGCCGCTGCCTTGGTTAGCAACCGAGTCTTCATGTGAACAGGAGCATCAATGATCTGAGATAATAACGTCGGCCGCCTTGCCCTCCTTGTTCAGTCGCCTCCTGGAAAATGGCCTTGGTCAATCTTTTTCTTCCATCTGTTCTGTCTTGAACACGTGCCCGTGTGTCCTCGTGCTCTTATTCGCCTGCTTTTTAACCCCCATCTGTAACCGAGAAGTCATTGTTTATGATACCATCTGCAGACAGGGTTGCATCAAATAAAGTTCACCTATGTAGAAAACCTTGCCCCAAAAATAAGAATAATAAAACAATAAAAACGTCATTCTCATGCACTGATTCGCTCGCGAACAACTAATCGGAATGATCACAATTTGAGCACCATGACACAATCAAGTGCTTATGGATTGTTATTAACGTATTATTATTATTATTTTTTTTTAAACGTTTCCCTCAATCACTGTGCATCTGGTCCGCTAACATTCGGATGGACAAACAAACATAAATGCTGCACTCAGCAACGTATTAACGGTCCAATCGGTGCCATCGTAGTTACATAAGCTCGCATTTCACGCACGGGCCTTTACATGGCAGAATATTCCCCCTCATGGCGCTGTTTACATTTTTCCAGGGTGCAGCGCGAGCGTTCGCCCACGCCCGAATGTAGTGTGAGCGTGGAAGGATAATTGCGACTACAAAGGTGAAGGCAACACGGCGGGCCTGTTAATGCGGTGTCCAAATGTGTCTGCCGGAATAAAAACCCGAGCCCGGGAACTTTTCTTGTGCTTTTTAGATTCAAGTGACTGTTTCAGGGCCTCCATCTGTATTCATCCGTCCGCGACTTGAAAGAGAATGTTAATGCGATCGCTGCCTTTTGTGCCCGACTGTGGCTCCGGAATAGGTTTTTTCTTGACCTTTACGCAGCAACGCGCACTCCCTCCAAACGCCTCCGCCGGCCTCCATTCCTTCCTTTGCCGCCGCCGGTCGGCAGCAACGTGTCGCTTTAAAAGGAATCTTTATGTTCGCCGCGATCCCCCTCGGCGCCCTCGTCGAAAGCAAAAGTCGTTGGCATCAATTAAGGATAATCTTGTTCAGTGATCAGAGTTTAATGATCGGCCCGGGAGCAATAAGAAAGAAAGGTAACTCGGCGCCGATGAGCACGCTCGCTCTACTGCAATTATCAAGGAGGCGGCCATAAAATACTGGCGCGATAGGGCTCGCATTTGAATACGGTCTGGACAAAAGGGGGGCGTTTCAATTTGGCGTGAAAAATAAAGCCAAACTCTTGGCGCCAAGGTATTGTCTCACTTTTTGTTTTGTTTTGTTTTTATCGCTTTCTTCCACAGGAAGTAGTTTTGTGGTGGGCATGGGCAGCTTCCTGGATGTCTCCAACTGGCTCAACCCAGCCAAGCTCATCGTGTACTACCAGACCAATTCGTCGACGCAGTGGGTGCGAGACTACTGCGGACAGAGGACGACCGACCCCTGCGAGCAGATTTGCGACCGGGACACAGGTTGGTGAATTTCAAACGACGTGAACATGGACGCAGAACATCGTGGAGCGAACACTACTTCACACAATTACGCCCGTGTTATGATTTGGTGCGAGCCGGTTCATCAACAATAAACACTTTTTTTTTTGTGGCACTGCGATAGAAGTGTAAACGGCAGCAATGTTAAAAATAAATAAATATACACAAGTAGCGGCTCATTAAGTCAGTACATTTAAACACTTTACATATTGCATTATGTTAATATGGCAAAAGGTTTTGGTGAGCATGTTGGCATGGCGCTCGAAGAATTATTTCAAGGAAATGAATTGCTGAATTGCCCACCCACGGCTGCGAAAAAAGGTACGAAAAGGTATAAAAGAAGTTCCATTTGTGGGGAAAAAAAAAAACCCCTCACTCCACACGGTTGGGTAGGAATAAAAGTTCCGCGGTTCCCAACGACACCCTTTCGCAAGTCAAACATCTCCGAGCATATTTGCGCCGACGTTAAAAAGGACTTGAAGCAAAGCCGCGAGTGCAGAGTGTCGTGTCGTCGCTTGAGTGGCGTCGCTCCTGCTGGCGCCGCGTGGCCACTACATCAAGACTAAGCTCATTAGAATGGATTACATCTGTAATGTATGTGAATTAATGTCAGCGTGGTCAAGGGCAACGTGGAAAGCTGATGCATAATGGATTAGAGCGACACATACTCCCATCCATCCTCACGCATCAAGATGCCAACGATGGAGTTCGTGGATTACGCTGCGTTAAGGATCGCCTACCATTCGCCGCTTGTGTATTTCTACGCACCCAGATCGGTAATCACTCTAATTCAATTTGGGAGTCGTTTACTCTATCTCCTTGTATGAATGCTCCTCGTCCCGCCCGGTCTCCTTGTCGCTCCCAATTTACTTCCCCTTTTGTCCGTCCTTTTTCGGCGGCAAGATTATTTGATGAGAGATTGCCCTCAAATACGTTGAGTCTCCTTGGGGGGAAAGGAGGGGGGGGGGGCGCCCTAATCTGCCCTCTAGTGAAAGTTAAAGGTGCTCTTCACAAAAGCAGTCTTCTTTCCATCGGTGTCCTCTACCAGCGCAGCAGTGTAACACGCCACAGCAGCACAGCAAAACAATGTTCAAGACACGCTTCGGCTGTGCCTCGAGTCAACATGGGCGAGGGGTAACTCTCACCAGATGGAGGAAATGTTCATTCGCCGCTAAACGAAGCGGGCTGAGATTGGCTGAGATTGGCTTTCATGCGGGCTGGAGATTGACTTTATTTTGTCACCGGCTATTTGTTTCAAGGGCACTGCGAAGAAACGAGTAATTAATTTCCATCGAGAATCTCTCTCTGGAAATCCGGAACTCTGAGGGAGGTTAGCATAGCATGAACTACGTCACGTACGGCCGAACCTCGGTACATCACGAACCTGGACATTATAACGGTAGCTCGTCGTCCAAGAAAATGTCCACCAACTACGATGTGTGAACATTTCTCAATGTAAAAATATGAACATTTAATACAGCATAAACATGCCAATTACAAATATGTGTATACAGTATGAAGAAAAAATATATATTACACGATTCCCTTGCGACACATAATTACTCAATCGCCCCAGAGCGGGTGCTGGCAGTTAAATGCAGAACCCACGTTTACCCCGACGATGTCGCCTTAATAATGCGACGACTCCAGTTATCGTTTTAGTAGGATGAGCCGTCCCCGTTATTAGCCAATTCATTCTGCCGCATAGTTAAACGCCCTACTAAGGAAGAATATATTGCAGCATCCATCATCATAAGTATCCTCGTAAAAAGACCCGTGAACCTCCTCGCTTCCTTTGTTTTCCTAATTAGAAATGATGTCTCCAACTTGCGCGCAACTGAGCTCGAGACAGAATCGCCTCCTCAAAACAGGCTTAAAGGCAGACTGCAATTCACGATCCTTGGTGTATCCTGACAAAAGCGTGTCACACAAACCTGGAAATTGAACGATTATTTGAATTGAAATCTAATTGTACATAAGCTAATTGTTTGTATTTATTTGTGTTTCATTTAACTTTTTCTCTTTTTTAAATGCTTATTATTAATAAAAATATTTTATTTAAAAAATCAGGACATGACAAAAATATTTTAAGCAATAGGATTCAAATATTGATTGGTGATTTATTTGATTTATTTTGCAAACCCTTTGCATAAACCTTTAATCGTCAAATGAAGCCATAAAAAAATCACTGGAGTGCTGAAATAGATTTATGAAATAAAGACTCCACCAAAAAATTAAATACAGCTTTGAAAAAGTGTTTTTTTTTTTTAGTTGTCACCCACATAGTCCATCCACAGATCATCATATGAAGACTGACGCTTTGCAACCAGCAGCTATCATTCATCCGACGGATCGCTGTCTCGGGTGCAACGATGTATTATCCTTCCTTCTCCAAACTTTATTGCGGCTTATGTTGCTTTTCAGCAAGGCTCCATTTACCAGACAAAGGGCAATCAGAATATTTGTTGCCGCTCTTTAACTGCATCCTATACGGCTGACGCGTCTCCCCCTTGAGCGAGCGGCGAGCCTATAAACTCCGCCGCTAAATTATTAAACACCGGGTGATAAAATGCCAATGGTGTCGCCGGCGTGGCCATTACGCATTTTTTTCCACTATTGTGCCTCCAAAAGCGGGCCGAGCGAGCGCTGTTTATTTCGAGAACAGTCAAGGGTTTGGCGAAATCTGACCTAAGACTCCACAATTGCCATCGTCGATCCTATATCGCATATTTTTTATTTATTTTTTTTTACGGGCAGGGTGAAGTAAAACAAGACACCATATATATGTATTTGTCATCATTGGCTAATATCAAATATTGCTCCTTAATATAGTGAAGTACATCAGCTGAGCTCCTTCAAATCTTTCTGTTCTGTAAAAGTGAAGCCGGGAAATGAGGTTCGACTGCTCAAAATGGAAATGTATTCAGCTGCTGACAATAAACAAATAGCTCCCGCCTCTTTTTTCTTTCCGTCTCAGGAGAATGCAGCTGTCACGACGGCTATTCCCCGGATCTTGTCCATAAACACCTCTGCGTTCGCAGCGACTGGGGTCAGAATGAAGGGTAAGCACCGCCTGCGCATGAAAATGGATCTCATGACCTTACGTACAGGTTGTTGTCTCCTTCCACCCAAAAAATAAATAAAAAAATGATGAATGAGTTGGTCTTGAAGTCGGGGTTTTTCACAGTCTTGAGTTTTCTCGCTACCGTTAGTTAGAAAAAAAAAAATCATGATTTACTATGAAGAATGCATTTTTGTTCACATACAGCAAAAGGCAGAAAACCTCCACGCGCGTCCACGTGTATCGTTTGTTTCTTTGAAGAGAACAAATCTCAGCTACAAACACACGTCGCTGCAAAAGCGGGATGCTTCTTCCAAAGCCACTTGAAATTCCGTATGATGTCACATAACAAATCAGACATTCGCGCTTCTCTTGAAAAGGCTTCAACAGACGAAAAACCTCTGGAACTCAGCTTGGAAAGCAGGCACGAACCCAGCGGTGGCATTAAAAAAGAAAAAAAAAACAAAGTCAAATGAGCCATGTTTCATGTTTCACATTGCTGTTCACCTCTGTCTGCCATCCGCTGGATCCCATCCAGCCACGATCCCCGTTCCCATTCGCCGTTTTGTCAGAAGGCCGGTGACAGACGGTCATCTTAGCCGCGCGCAAACACAGCTTTTAATGCGTCGCTTTTATTTGGGCGCCATCGAGCGTGTTCCATCTGCTACAGTCGATGTTGTACTTGCATTGTAAGTGAGCAGCGATGTGATGACATCACTCCTTCTCCCTCTTCCGCAAAGGCCTTGGCCGTACGCTAACCTTGAGAAAGGTTACGACCTGGTTACGGGCGAACAAGCCCCGGAGAGAATCTTCAGGTGAGTTGTGGAACGACTCGTGAGTGCATGACCCCCCCCCATTGACCGTCTTGCCAGTAAGTTGTTTTTTTTTTGGGGGGGGGGGGCACGTGATGGTGAGGGTGATGGAGCATAAAGATGCCTGCGGAGGAACAGACACAGCTGGCTGGACACGATAATGCAATTCTTGCTGAGGTCTAGTCCTACCAGCACCACGGGCCTGCTGGTGTTGATTAGAGCGGTGACAGGAGAATGGATTTTCAAAAAAACAAAAACTAAAAAATTCCGTCCCAGTCCTGTTCCCAGGAAAAATGACTCCCACTCCTCTCATTTTGGAAGTCAGTCACTTTAAAAAATAAATGATGGTATCAAAGAATTGTATTTATTTTTTAGTCCTGTGCGGGCACTTCATTAAAAGTAATCTCGATTTTCCCGTGACTCGTGGAATTCCTGAAAAAACTGTCGACCTCAAGTGTTGGGTCCATTCAACTTGTTTTACTGCCATTTTAGGTCGACTATCCGTTCGTGTGGGGCGTCGTCGACATCTTTCGAGAAGTATGAGCCTATGTGTTCTGACTCATGTAGCAAGCGGCAATTTTGCTGAGCGCTGTTAAGTATTTAGCCTAGTGATTAAAAGTACACAATTATATCCCGTATTTATGCAGTAAAGAGTTCAGCAGACTTCCATTCCTACAGCGGTGATGTAACGCATTTTATTTACGTCTCCCTGTTTCCTCGCGACTCCTTTTTATTTAGTTTTAACCTCCACTTTCGCTTGACATGCGTTGTTATAGACAGATAACATTTCACCAAAAAAACAAACAAAAAAATCCAAACACAAAATTGCACCGCAGATTCAGGAAGAACAACACCTCCTGATCGATGAAGCCATTGATTAAGAGGTGTAGACCGGTGTTTTTGTCTGTGTGGTGGATGTCGGGTAAAGACGAGGGCGGAGAAGTTCGCCCTGCTTCACTTCCAAAAGGCGATTGAAAAGAAGAGTTTCATCTCAGCGGGGGATTTGGCTTCACACACACACACACAGGATGCTTTGGAAAACACCGCGAGGATGAGCGAGTGCAAAAGTGGCACCGTGGAAAATTTACCGGGAAATATTTCTTCGTCTGTTACGGCGAGATAGTTTTCCCCGATGCGAGTGAGTCGGTGGATTTGGCATCTAAGAAGACGATTTTGGCATTTGGGGCATCTTTGATGCTGCGCGTTATGATAAGGGCGTGCGATAGTGTGGCTGTGACCTGAGAGGATTTTAATTAAATATATCCTCCAAGATTTTGCATGAGAGCATTTGAGCGGATGTTTTTTTTTCCCCTTTCGAGCGTTTGTTTGTTTCCCACCTGCTAAAACACATCAAACAGCACATGATGAAAAGCCGAGTCATGCTCCGTGTTCTTGGTGAGGCCCATTGTTGTTTCTTTCCCTCCCGCACGTTGGACTCCTGTGGATTGTCATCTTTGGCTTTCTTCCTGAAGCTTCTTCCGACAAAAAAGCAAAAAAACAAACGGTATCCTTTCCTCATACAAATAGCAGAATGACAAAGGTACTTTGATTTAGTTAACTTTCAAAACAACATTTTGAATACAGTAATGCAGTGCTTTTATTGACAGCACACTTGATTTATGATGGTCCCGTAATATGGGGGCGAGGGGGGAGGGGGCGCCTTCACAAGCAGCGCACTCAACATAGCACACGTCAACCTATATTGCTGGAGAAGTGACAAAACATCCTGGAAACAGTCAGCGGCGAGGGCTAGAAGCTCACCTAGCGGTCTCCGTCTTCCCTCGCTGCTGCTTCTTGTCCCTTTGTTCGCTCAAGTCTAGTCAATACCTACCCCGGCTGAGAGTCAAAACCACAGGAATGAGAACACAAACAGGAAGCTAAAACTTTCCAAAATCCAACCGTTGCTGAGCAGTAGCAACAGGCCCCCCAAAACTCTTAAAGCGCTAAAGCGTCACTCGACCTTTGGGCCGTCGTCCGTCTTCTGTTAACAATGATCAACACGTGCAGTTAACATTTTTGATGCTGGCTGAGGTGTGTTGAGTGTCGTAACAGGTCTGCGTTTTCCCGTAAGACCCAAAAAAAAAAAAAAAAAAAAACATTGCCTGATCATGTTTGCCAGAAAGTTCTTTTGTTCTTTTTTTTTTTCTTTTTTGCTTGAAATGTTCGTCTCGTGATTGTGCTAACGCAGATCACTCCATAGTCTGGGCCAAGGCTTGTGGCTGCCCGTCAGCAAGAGCTTCGTGGTGCCGCCGGTGGAGCTGTCCATCAATCCCATCGCCAGCTGTAAGACAGACGTGCTGGTGAGCGAAGATCCCGGAGAGGTCAGGTGAGTCCAAATTGTCTTTTTTTTTTTTGGGGTGCTGCCTCACCTACGGACTTCAAACTACAGTCAACTGAAATATGAGACATGACATGTTGAGAATTTTGAAGAAACTGTGACATCATTCGCAGACATTTTGCTCTGCCTTTTTTTTTTTTTTAATGAGTTATTAAAAGCTCACTTCAGGTAGCAGCAATTTTGTGATTAGTTCCTGTAACATGGGAAATCTGTCAGACTGCCATGAATAACGCGATTGTTTCTCATTAGCCAAAGTTCGTATGTTTCCTGCGGGAGCGTTACCATTTTGGGGCGACGCATTCAAATGAACAGCATCGGCAAGCGATCGACAAAGAAGCGAGTGAAAGTTACCAATCGTGTGTCCAACGTGACGAATGTTTCAAAGGTTTGCAAGGACATTTTAACCCCGCCCCACCCCTCTTCCATTTCACCACAGTTGCAAATGTTACTTTTTTTTGTTTTTTTCCCCCGCTTACCTGATGTAATGGCAGTAAACAAGAATCAGTCACTGTCTCATCCATTTCAGTCTCTTGGGAGGGGGGTGATTCAGGTTTTTTTGGGACATCTCCAGCATCCATATTTTCGTCAGTCGAAAGAGATACGCAAGAGTAGCCAAAGCCGAGTGGCGTCGTGTGATGAATGACTTCACTCAGTGCGATCAAGCCAGACATGAAAATGTGCCATTAGTCAACGTGAGTGACACCGGAAACAAATACATAAATCTCGGCCGCCGGATCGCAAAAGTGTGCACGCTTTGATTTTATCACTGCAATCTCGCTGCTGTTTTTCATCTGCTGCTTTTACCTTCAATGCCAATGAGATTTTTGGGGTTGTTGTTTTGTTTTGTTTTTTCAAGAAAATGTGCAATATTCAACAACAGTCAGCATATTTGCGAGGGGCATTAATCAAGTGCATGAGGGGCACACCAATAACACTCTGTAATCATGCCGCCGCACTGCTCTAACTTTGGGCAGTCCCCCCCCCCGGCTCATTCATCATGCGCGCAAGCAAAAGTCACGCGCCGAGATTTATCGCTGTAGTACATTAGTCACCGTTTCGATATCGTGAATATGCTTTGAGGTCAGCCGAGTTCCAATGGAATTGATTTCACTTTGTCCGCCGTTTTGGAAACGCCAGCGGGGAGACGTCCGTGTCTGTTTGATATCGCTTAGCAGTTAAAAGCGATCACGTGAATCGAGTTGTGTTTATGGATGGAAATTCGGGATGTTTTGGGTCCTAAATTGGCAGAATTGATCAGATTCTATTTTTCGGGTTACGTCACACTGAATACCCATCGCGTAGCAAATTTATCGTGTTACCCGGCAGAGTTCAAAGGGGTCAAACATAACTGGCGCATAGCAATACATTCACTCCAAAAACGACGAGGATTATCGACCTGTATTTTTTTAAAATCACTGCTCTGTATTAAATGCAAAACATAAAATGGCGACAAAGACAAGCAGTGCCACCTGGTGGAGTAATGCACAATTGCCATTGCTTCCACCATCATGAGCCTTTTGCGGGCACAACCAAGCTGGTGACGATACCGTTGAAAATAATTTCTTTTCATCTTTTAATTATCGGCCCTCATTTAGCTCCACAAATTTATTGGAACGCTTTAGGTATTGCATAATATAACAAAACATCACCCGAGCTGCGATTTGCAATGCTTTCACTTGAAACAGGAATCCTGATGGATGGTTTCTCTCTTCGACTCACTATGCAGAAATCGGGTTAGCATGCACCCCACAGCGGCGCCAAAGTCATTATTTGTTGGCCTGCCGCACCTTCCCTAGCCTGTGTTTTTCCTCTATATTAAGGAGTCATTTGTCAGCACTTGGAGGTCCTGGCAGAAAGAATTGATGTCACATATGGGCTTTTTGAATTTCCGAGTATCGAGAAGCTACACAAAGAGGGCAAGGTGGAGGAGCAACAAAAGCAGAGGATGCATGCCGGTTGCTGTGTGGGTTTACGTAAGCTATTTGTTTACCGTGCTAAGCAAAAGCTCAACCCGGAAAAGTAGCAAGAGGTTTTTAGGTCATTAGGTATAAATAAACGCAAGTAAATCAAGAATTGCACTTTGGCAACACGATTAAGGACACGGAAGAGTTACAAAACGCAACTTTGCAGGATGCACTCTTCCTGCTTCTGCACATTTTTGGTTGTTGTTAAGGGAGAGACAGTTGAGGTTAGAAGTGGACAGAGTGCTTGTCTGAAAGTAATGGGATGTTCTGGGTGAAGATTGGATAGCAGTTGGAGATTGAATTAAGGCTTTGCACACTTGTTGAACGTACAGATACCTTGAAAAAAAAATACTTCAGTCCAGTAACGAGGTACAGTATTTATACTTGGTCACTTCCCATCACTGTCCAGTTATAATTGTTCATCATAGTTTGCCAAACTGGAAGTTTGCAGACTCTTCCGAAGCGAATATGTTGACGCGCAGTGGATATTTCCTTTTACGGCTTCACCGCTTCGGACAAATGAACGGCAGTAAAAAAATACGACAGAAGACCGTGAAATCTTTCCTAGTCAGCAGTACGCCCGTCTCGCCGTCATTTACGATGTTGTAGCTGTTTATGGTCAAGTCACTCTCCGGACACCGGGTGGTCTCCGTTGCACAATTACTTGTTGTTTCTTTAAAAATGAAGCAAACAGGGGGCGCTCACCTCGTCATCCAGTCTGACAGGAGCCATGTGAAGACCCGGCGTACGCAGCGTTGTCTTCATTTTGCTTCATTTCCAGTACCAGTTCGCCGCGGTTGGACTCGTACCCGATTTCTCCACTTTGTAGTAGCACCACAATCAACTAGAAAATGGCGCCACATTGAATCATCCTTCAATACGAGACAAGCTAACAAACAGCAACACTGAAGGTGACCGAGGGTCACTTGTGTTTACTTTTCTGGCATTAGGGAACACATTTTATTGACGGAGAGACTGAAGGCAACAAGAAAGTGGACTACTGCTCAAGGTGATGACTGTGGTGTAAAATACTTTAGGTGAAGCCGTAAGCTAATGCTAGCATGTTTTTGTTTTTTTTTGTTTTTCCATTTTGGTTTCTCGTAGCGTGCGGTGATCTAAATGAAAATCATCTCAAAGATAACATGAGAAATTCTTCAGCGCATATTCCAACATTTACGCAGTCTAAACATAGCCATGCAAATGTGAGGACAAATTTGAGGAAGGTTATCCATTCAGTTGTCATGATCTCTGCTCAAGTGTATCAACGACAACTTTGCTCCTGTCATGAACTAAAGAAATGGCTGAAGGGAAATGGCTGTGCTGTCATTGTAATTTGTTTTTGCAACCTGCAGACTAGTATGAGTGCCGCTTTCCTTGTCATTGCAGTGCTTTTTTTCCCCTCTAAGAAAAAGAAAGAAAAAAAAAATTCAAGACTCATTCTTTTTCATTAAACAAGGCTGCGTGACTCATATCTTAATTGCACCGACAGCTGCAAGGTTATAAGAAAGTGCTATTCAGAAGTGAGGGATTATGTTTAGCTGGTGGAGCATTCCTTTCCATTTTCAAACAAAAGGCATCTTATCCCACCCCCCCCCCCTTCCCTTTTAAAATGTTCAATCCAGGGACGAAGCCATGATGTCCACATATTTCGAGACCGTCGAGGACTTGCTGGCATCTTTCGGGCCCGTCCGTGACTGCTCCAAAGACAACGGCGGCTGCAAGAAGAATTTCAAGTGCGTGTCAGACCGACAGTTGGATTCATCTGGCTGCATGGTGAGCGCACGACGTTTTCACGTGCCTATTATATTGACCATTTGAAGGCCTACAG
The DNA here is from genome assembly GCA_026261675.1 of Hippocampus mohnikei. Classification (NCBI taxonomy): domain Eukaryota; kingdom Metazoa; phylum Chordata; class Actinopteri; order Syngnathiformes; family Syngnathidae; genus Hippocampus; species Hippocampus mohnikei. The sequence goes on from JAKGUB010000344.1 coordinate 5,285,683, forward strand.
AATATATTATATTTACTCGGTGCTGTTTTCCAGAGACAGCCATTACACAAAAACCTAAAACTTCCCATGATACTTCCCGTGCTTTTGTGATTTTTTTTTTTCTTCTTCTGATTGCTAGCTATTAAAATAGTTGAGTACCACCATGACGGTAGTGTGGTGGTTCACCTTGCAGACCTTTAAAAAAAACAAACAAAAAAAAATCATTGTGGGATCATTTGCTTTCACAATTGCCCTTGGATTGACTGACGACTCGTCCTTGGATTTAACGTGCCCATTTTGCAATTGCCGTCACCTCTGGGTTGGAGGTAGCCTTTGAGGGATATGTGGCACAAAACGCGAGACGCAAAGTCGTGGGTTGATGGATAAAAGTTAAGATTGTCAACATGCATCTGTGTCACAGATCTCAAGGACTGTCAGGGAGCCACTCGTAGACATAAACAATGTGGAAACATGAGGTTACAGGTTCAAAACATTGACAGCTCTCGGCGAACATAATTCAGCAATGGAAGACAAGCCTTGAACACTTAACGCTGTCAGGTTCCAAACTCAAGTTTTGAAAGATTCCGGTTAAAATATTTGCAGACAACATGACACACCTCCGCAAGGCGCATTACAAAAAAACAAAAAATGACAAAGCCTTCCAGTCTGCAAAGATTAACTCAGAAAATCGGGCAGAGACTGTATTATTTTTTTTTCCCCCTTCTTTCTCTCTTTTTCCCCAAATTCATTTGCGTGGGTGTTATTTCAACCACCCTCGTCAAAGCGAGCGCGAGCAGAGCTGTGATACGCTACGCGCAGGGGCTTAAAATCCATTACGGGAGTCCTTCAAGGCTGCCCGCAGCACTCAAGGCATTTGGAATCCATTTGCAAGGAATCAAATTCGAGTCGGAGTCGGCGCACACGTTTTCAAGGCATTTCATTCTTGTCCAAGATCGTGTTATGTTTGTTTCATTTTCAGGCATGCTAAGCAGTTTCTTAGCATTCAATAGCGTGATTGCTTATTGACCTTCAACGCTCTTTTTAATCAACACGAAAGCCAACTTACATTATGGATGGATAGATGGAGTTTAATAAATTTAAGATTGAACAAGGTAAACAAATAATAGACTCGTAGACGTACTGTATATCAAATACAGAGCGAGTAAAGTAGATGAGGCTCCCTCTGGATTTGCCCTATTTTTTTTTTTAAATAATGCAACGTGGCATCCACATTCTAAGTTGAATCTGAAGTCTGTTAGATTATTGTCGTTATTCCTGCTGATGCTAGAGAGGCGCGCATGGTATTTTTGTGAAACTCTCACCGAGACAGTCGTTGCTGGAATTGTTGTCTTTGCCAATGGTAATGAAAATATGAATGTAGTTTTCATGCCTCGGTAGACTAATTTTTTTTTCAACACCACCGTGTAGCCCGGGCTCATGTTTTTGTTTATGCCGTATTCATCTGTCATCGGTGTCCTCCCGCTACAACATTCAGATCCCGAAGCAGATGGTGTGATATTTAATGGTGCATCCCCCATCGCTTGCCGTACCTTATGGGACAGCTTAGCTACAGTTGTTTAGCTGTGGATCCCCGATCCATCATTTTGACCTGTTTTTAGGGAATTTGGCTGTCTCCAATCTCATTTTGCAGCGTCTCTACTCCCCCAGCATTCAAACTGTACAGCCAAGACCAAAAGGTCCACGCAAAGAATGGCAAGAAAAAAAAAAAAACAAACCCGCTTGGCTTCATCCGGTTGGCATAAAGACTCAGCGGGGGAGGATAAATCGCGATTCCTCTCCCATGAGAAGTTTTGTCATCACCTATTACCCACAATCCCTTGTGCGCCCTGACAGCCTCAGTCTGTTTATGACTGCTCTGCTGCAATGCACATCTCATTTTCCCCCTGCTACCTTTTTGAAATTCACAAGTTTGATTTAAAAAAAAAAAACATCATCTGAATGATGTCATCCCATTGCCTTTGCACCTTTGGCCAGATGCTGCAAATTTGACGACAGCCAGCTGTGGGAAATACATCTCAAAGTCATCTCTCAGACAGGTGTTCTATTTCTGCTTTGAAGAATATTTGGGGCGGTCCGGCCCGTTGGACGACTGGTTAGCGCCCGGCCTCACAGTGCGGACGTTGCAGGGTTCGATTCCAGCTTCCTCAATTCCTGTGTGGAGCTTGCATGTTCTCCCCGTGCCTGTGTGGGTTTTCTCTGGGTAATCCGGGTTCCTCCCACACCCCAAAAACATGCATGGCAGATTAATGGAACGCTCTTACAGAATCAATATTGGAGCATTTTAATCGCAAATAGAATCACATCGTGAGGTTCCGAACAATGGCCAACCCTTTTCGTGTGCGATTGGGAATGGATGGGCTTGGCGTGATAGGTTAGATGCTGTCCTCATCAGTCGTTGAGTAAATAAACCTTCCCATTTTTTTTTGCGTAATATGCTATTTCTGAGTAGCAGCAGTCTCTAATGTCGCTTCATTTCAACAGTCTCTGATTACGCAATTATAGGAAGTGCTGCTTGCCATTTGTTCAAATTAGTCATTCCAAAGAACATTGACACATGTTCCGTTTAAATGTCGATTAAAACTTTTTCTCGTGAAGGCATTTGTTTTTCCCACTTTTATGGAGCCCTTGCGTCGGATCCCATTACATTGCGCAGATGTGCCTGAACCCCGGCAGACTTTAGCGCGTGTCGTCTTTCTATATATCACAACAAAAGCTGCTTTTGCTCTTTTTGTTTGCTTTGTTATCCGCCCTTTCTGAGAAAGCAGCTTTTAAATACCTTTGGCCATCAAGCTGAGCTACAGTCTGATGGAGTCGCGGGACAAAGCAACCTTCAGTCCTCATTTGTTATGTTGTCACCGGCGGAGAGAGCAGAGTGGAGCCGAGACGTTATTTAAGCCACGGCCGCTCTCCTCGGGGCGCACAATGAAGAGTTGGGTGGGGTGCGGGCGATTGCACAATGGAGCCCATTAGCTAAGTGTACACAAGCGCAGATTGTTCTTATTACCTTGTCCCCTTTCTAAGACGATTGGTCATTGTCACTCCCGCGAGCACAGACACGAAGATGAAGTCAGCCTTTTAGATAAGTGAGAAAGCTGACAAAGTGGCGCGTGTGTGTTTTTTTTTTTTTTTAGTCTCATTTAAATGTAGTGTTGCTTTCGCTAAATATATGTCATCCCCAAAGAGGTTTGGAAAAAGCTCAAATCATTTCTGTCCTTCAGAGCAGCACTAGCACCATTAGCTTTTAAAGAGCGCTTTCACACCAAGCCGAAATAAGAAGCATTAACTGGCACCATTTTGTGCAATCAAGCGCCGGGTCGAGACTTCCCGCCTGCTATCCTCGGCTAATTTTAATAGCCAGCGTGTCTTAATTTAATCTGCGTGAATCGCAAAGGAGGCTTTGGGAAGTGCTTTGGCCCACGTAATATTGCCATACGGCTATATGCTACGCTATGGCATCGATAGTCGATGAGATGAACCGAGCCGCCGCCGCGATTGCGAGTGGGACGAGGCGCTTTCAAGGGGATGCTAACTTTTGTCAACAAGCTCATTAGCAGAGTTGTCCATAGGATTGACTTCATCTCTCGTTTCAAACAGAGAATTAGTGGATGATTAAAAAAATAATAATAATAATAATAATTAGCTCAGAGATTTATACAAATTCTCTAATGCCGTTTACAGTAAGCAGCAATGATGTCTCAACGTTGGTTGGTGTGGATCCGCTGTGCGCTTTTGGTTGTTTTTTTTTAACGTGTGCTTTGCTTTGGATTGCTCCATTTTTCTATAGTTAATTAGTGCCTGTGTGTTTTTATTTATTTATTTTTTAAATCTCCTCAAGTGTACTCTGGAGTCAAACATCATTTCGCTGGTAATTATCGGTGTAGTGAATGTCTCATTTGTAATTGCCCCGCGAGAGAGAGCGCGCATAGTAAACACCCTACCAAGTTTGCTTTATGACAACACTCAGAATTGATTTCAAGGACCTACGCGAGACTATTTGAAAACTTTCAAGAGGGAAACATATTTTTTTCTTAAATAAACCATTGTAATCACAAAGAGCTGTGAACACTTTGATCGTGCACAATGGGTGTCAATTCAACATACTGGAATACATAGGATTGGAATAAAAATTTGAAAAATCTCTGTTGCACTCTGCAGAAGATCTTGTGAGACAAGCGAGGACGATTACTCACTTTTACTCATTTTATTCACTTGCCGAAAACCCACATGACAATCGTGAAATTACACAGCCCCTTGTGATGAACGACTCCATTCTCACTCTACTCAACTTGATATTACATTTGTGAAACGCACAAAATGAACCTGATGCTCTCTTCCTTTTTTTTGTTTTGTTTTGTTCCAAAAAGACGTTGTCATGTCAGACTTGTTCCAAACGTTTCTCCAGGTGGCTTCGTGATGTGCGTATATGAATTGCGTCTCCCTGGCAGGACAATTTATTCTTAAGTCAAAACACGTTTGCCTGAAAGAATCGTTGGTTTGATCCAACAAATCTGATTGATGAATAGCTTTCTGATAATCTAGATCAAAGGAAAAAAAAGTCTGTGGCTGTTGTTACGACATAAAGCGGCCTTCACGTAGGAAACGGCAGATGCCGAATGAGCTGATGCATATTTTGTATTTTTTTTGCTTCTACTTTTCACTTCTTTGATTCCCTCTCTCTCTCTCTCGATATCCGCTGCTCACTCCTCCACTCTGATCTGTGCCGCTACCTGTGCCTCCTCAGTGGCGCCTGATTAAAATGCATGTGCTGACCCTTGTGCCTTCCTCGCTTCTTCTGTCTCCCTTATCGCACCTCTGCCTTCTCTTTCTCCTCCTCCTCGTCCTCCTCCTCTTGGCCTGTGTGTCTCCCGCGCAGTGTCCTAATGGGCTGAGGCCAATGAAGGACGGCTCCGGTTGCTATGACTACTCAAGGGGCATCGACTGCACGGATGGCTTTAACGGAGGCTGCGAGCAGCTGTGTCACCAGCAGCTCGTGCCCCTCGAAGACCAGCCCGGCTCCAGCAACGTGCTCATGTACTGCGGGTGAGGATTTTTTTTTTTTTCATTTTTTTATCGCTTGGTAATTCAACTGCGCCAAAAATATTCTTTGCAAACTTTGCTACTGGCTTAGATCACCTCTCCTGTGCATTTTCGATATCATGTATCCTGTTCAGGGTTGATGGCAACTGGAGCCTCTCTCGCTGGACTGGTCGCAAGGCTCTGTAAAAAACTGGACATTTCCTTTAAAATGTCATTTTTTCAGGCAGTTCTGGCGTAGCTGCATGGAATTAGCTCTAACAAGCGAGACAGGCATACGCCGTTGATTTATCCAAGTGCATCGTGGGGACGGTTTTGCTTTGGTTGCACCTTTAACCTTTTCATTCCGACCGATGAAAATCATCACATCTGCCTCACATCTGGATTTGAAAATCCGCCGTTCCTCTGGCTCGCATGGGTTTCCCTCCCACAATCCCAAAACCCGATTCTGAATCGCAGACTCTCAATTGTACACGTCCATGGAAACCGTTGTGCCGTGTGCGTGACCGGCAACCAGTCCAGGGTGTGATTCGCCTTCTGTCAGTTGTGCTAAGTTGTAGTTATACTGCACAAGAAACTACAATTCACGTTTCCCCAACACGCCCCGTTGAACATAGGAGTCCATGTACGATCAACTCACCGCAACACCTGATTTAGATTTTGCCCCCATGCGGTTGTTTTTGACATTGACGGTTGCTCTATTAGCCAGGTAGAATGAATCGATGCCAGAGTGATGCAAAGGCCACATATCAGAGATCTGTACGGTGATAGGGATACGACTGCTAATTAACTTGGTAGAAAAAGCCCTTTAATTGGCTGTCATCGTTCAGACGGTTTCTACGGACTTCCAATGGGCAGGATAATGTGGTGATGGCCATCTGCTGAACCATTTGCATAACTCATCCAGTAAAGCTCGCTCGGCAAAAAGTCAGGAAATGACAGGTGAAGGATATTCTAATCCTCCTTGAGCGGGTCTTCGCTTCGGGGCCGGTGTCACAGCACATTAGCTCCTTTTATTTCCTCACGGAGGCACCGTCACGAAACTCGAGGCGGTCTTCTGTCTGTTAAATATCGTTATCCCGTCATTGTATCCGCCGGATGACATACGATACGTCACAGTGGAAAATCTTTCACCCCCGTCGCTTCTTCAGGTGCGTGCAGGAGTACAAACTGGCGGCAGATGGGCGCTCGTGCTCGCTGCAGTCCGAAAACTGCGAGGGTCCCAAATGTCCGCGGCAGGCCAGCCACTTCAACGCGACCTTGTTCGGCGAAATGCTGCATGGATACGACAACAAAAGCCAGCAGGTCAACCTGGGACGGATCTTTCAGATGACCTTCCGGTAATTAGCCCGCATCTTCATACGGATGTCATTTACATATTGATATAAGTGTCAAAATAAGCCTTACTGTGTTCGTGGCTACACTTGTTTAACCTTCTCATCCATGAATGGCGTCAATCTCCTTCTGGGGTTCATTCATTAATTTCTAGGCAAGACAATAACCGCATTTATTAAACTGTACTTCAACTAATTTCCTAAATGCATTGCCCCAAAAAACGTGGCATGTCACTGCGATGGGCTGTCACTCAAAGAGTTTCCCTGCTGTACAGCAGGCCCAAGTCAGCACAGTGGACATTTGTTCAAAAGTGTCTTTCTTGAAGATGCATGAATCAAAGTTTTGCTTGAGTCACTCCAGGGGGGCATTCAAAATGTGTGTTCCTGCTTTGTTCTCGAACTCCATTTGTGTTCGTATCTTATAGACTTGAGAGGCACAGTTTTGTCAAGCTGCATTTTGGAAGACCTCGGGGGCCCCCCGCATGCCACTTCAGCTCATTATTTTTGCCAGCCTCATGTGCCGGTGTATATTGAATATAGGATCCTCTCTTGAGCCTTGCTTCACATATTTGCTCTTTATTCCCCACGTCTCCGAAGAGACATCATCGGGAAGCAACGGCAACCTTTATCAGTTTTAAAAATGCGCCCGGGAGGAAAGCGGCTCAACGTCTCACAATAGCTCTCGCCACGGTGAAGTTTTGTGCCCTGGCGTGTGTGCACAACACTTACCGTGTCTTGAGTGACAAGCGGACGAAAGACTCGTCGTGATTTGAGAATTTTTCCCCTCCTGGTAGATCCAAAATCAAACGGGTCATAATCCTCTTCCAAGGGGCGGCCGATTAGTAAGTCATATTTGGCGCAAGCGCTCTTGTTATCACACAACGGAGATGGTGATAAGAGTATCAACGCAGGAGTGCGCCAGGCCTGTATCATACGTTGTGTCTGACTGCCTTCGACTTACTCATTTGCATGCACACTGCATTGATGCTTTTCAAGGACACAGCTGGGTTGCACCCCTCACACGTCTTGATAGTTGTGCTTGACTAAACGCACCCTCGGGCTTACCGGTCAGTGCGTTGTGTAACCGTATGATTGTTTGAAACATACGTGGTGCTTAGATGTGCACCTTAAAAGTCTCATGAACCAGTCGAAAGAAGACTCCCCCCGCCCCCACCCCCAACAGTTCATGGGTCTAGTAACCCACCACGTTGCATGTGGTTCGCTTTTCTCAAATTCACCTATTTACATATTTTTCCTGTGGAAATAGTTACGCAGAGTCTTTGCCGCATGTCCATGAACACACTTGCGTCAGTGTAATTGATTTACTTGTCATTTCACACGTAATCGGCGGCCATGCACTTCATGGGACCCATTTGTATCCAATCAATTAAAAAGTCATTTTCCCATAGACTGTCCGTCCCCTCGAAGCCGCTCGGCAGCTGTTAACCCCTTTGAAATGGGCATTTCCGCCACTTCTCGTACCAGAGTGGAATTGCCGCAATCACAAGCGACCATTTCTCCGACATAATTATTTGGGCCGTGATGGAGATGTGGGTATTCGTTGAGTGCTCGTTGCCCGTCCGAGTACTTCTGCCTGAAAACTACGGGGTAACAAAATAACACGGTATGAGTGACTGCAGTTATTGTGAGTGGCGGTTGTTTGTTGAAATGATTCCAATAGTCACGTTGAATGTAATTTAGTGGTGGCTGATAAAGGGCACAAGTAATTGAGCAAGTAAATATCAAATATTGAGCACGGATCTTTGGGAACGGTTACCACTCCGCTTTTTCCCCCCATTTTTTTCTTCTGTTTCACCCCTGCCAGTTAAATCAGGATATCACAACCCGCTACCCGCGATTTAAACATGTGTATTACCGGGTGTCAGTTCACTGAAGCGCTTCCGCCGCTTATCAAATCCGCTGAGACTTTTTTTTGTTTTTTTTGTTTTTTTGTGAAAGGAACAAAAGCTTTGTCCTCATGACTGACTTGCTCCTGTGCACGCGCTCTTATTTTTTTTTTAAATAAGTTTTTCTAGTGTGATGTAAATGCAGGTTATCATTCCCCTAATTCCCCCTCCCCACCTCGCCCTCTCTTCCGCTTTGATATGCAGATGCGCGTCATATCCCGCAGCCTTCAACTTCCACTTTTTGGCTCTTTCTCATATCAGCACAGAGACCTTTGGCAACGCAAGGTGAAATATTAGATGATGCAGATGAATCCTATGACTATTACTGTCATAGCCTCTCAAGTACAGCACCGTATTATAAAAAAAGAAAAGAAACCGGTATGATTCCATTGCATGCATTTTTGTCTCAAATTGATCTCTGTAGACGTCTTGCGAGCAGGCAGGAATGAATTTTTGCAGTTATGGAATTACAAAATATTACCATTTCTCGCGGATGGCGTATTCCAGGGTGTGTGATAAAGTTGCACGTGTTAATGTAAATGTTCCGGTTGAGAGCAATTCCATTACACCTTGAACGCAATAAGACTTGCAATGTGACAATTATGGCGAGCGAACATAGGAGGTATCTGCAGCCGCCATTTTATAACATATTTTCTGCTAATAAAACATCGTGTTTGGGCGTTGTCTCGCTCAATAAATTGCCGAAAGGCCACCGTGGGTACAGTCGAAGCGGATTTTGCGTTTCTATACAATCGACGGGGCATATAATGTCGCCGTGTGCACCCTTTTGGTCCTTCTGCCGAGCAACATGCCTCGCAGCAAATGCAGGCGCGTCACTTCTACAGATTTCACATCATAAATGAGAACAAATGATTTGAAATCTAGCTCACCATTGCCTTATGACAAAAAACGCGGTTATCGTGAGCGGCGGTTTCCGGGCAAACTTCAGCAGACACAGTCAATCGAATCAAGCGTAGAATCCAACGTTGCACATTGAAGACGCGCTAGTCCGTAGTGGAGCCTCCTGAGCGCACGAGAGAAAAGATGCTTAAGCCTCTGGGAGAATCCGGCGTACATTTCATGAAAGGGTGACAAACTTGAGTCACTGGGAGAATCTGCGCCGCCAAAACAACGTTCGGCAGCGCGCCTTTTCTGATTTCAGCACACGGGAGAAGAGGCCCCTTGGCATCTACGTGTTCACTCGGATTCTCAACGTAGACACTGTGCCTAAATCTAATTTTTTTAAAATTGTGTTTCTGAGTGAGGAGCTGCTGACGAGTTCCGTCGAAATCATCTTGCCTTGTCCAAACTGTTGGACTGAGTAAAGAGAGAGAGAATGACTTAAGGCTCACGCAAAGCCGTCGTGTCCGCTGTAGCCCGTCTTATATAATGGGTGGGGGGGGGGGACATTTGATCAAATGCACTTTTCTCAAAGTGGGGCACTCCACTACATGTGTAATTGGCGACTCGCACTTCCCATATGTTCACCTGCAATTCTCGATAAGTACCTCCTGCTACCGCTGCGAGCTAGTCCTGAAACAGTGTGAGGTCCCCCCCCCCCCTTCCTTAATGTGTATCCGTGAGACAATAATCAAGATTGGGTTGGACCGAGTGTTCAACTGAGCGCGACAAGAAAGAAGTCGATTTTAAAGCTCACAACAGAACCTGGCGGTGGCGGAGGCGTCTTACTCGGATTGCGTTGCCTCATCTGAGAAATCTACGTAGAATTGATGGCGTGTAATGTTGTGCATTTTGAGTGCACGACCCCCCCCCCCCCGCCGTAGGTAAATGGTTTCAGCGGACGCACCCAAGGTTAAAATTTCTCGTTCCAAAATCAATATGCTGCAAACCACAGCCAGTCCTCGTACATCATCGTGGAGCCCTTGTCAAGCGCTTTCCAGAGCCGTAATCATTTTGTCAATATGTCATACATGACAACGTGTTCGTGTCAAAGAGCAAGTGACTCGTGGAAAGAGATGTTTGCTTCTGACGCGATGGTAGTCCTTCTCAGATGCACATCTGTGCAGAAATTTGGTGATACAGTATATGGTTTCCGTTGAAAATATGTGGCCATCATTTCATTTTGGCAAAAGATTACAGTCCCAGCTGATTTCGGGCAAGAGGCACGATGTTACACCCAAGACTGACAATTGCTGGCCATACATCATCCGATCGATCACTCACACTCAACGTTCACACCTAAGGACAATTTAGAGTCTTACTTAAGGCTTAGGCCTGCATTTCTGGAATCCCAAAACATTATTTGGTTTAGTCCAGAACCTGACAGGAAGAAGGCCGAAGTCCGGATTGGACCTCCCGACCTTAGAACTGCAAGGCAGATGTGCTAGCCAGTTAGCTACCGAGAGGCTAGACAAGAGAAACGTTTTTTTTTTTTTTTTTTTTTTTAACTGTACGAGAGCGCCCCTCAATGGACGACCGTGATTTTGCGGCCGTGTCGTCTTCTCGTAGGGTGGCTTGCTGGACTGCCTGTCCTTGCGCGAGTTTGTGTTTGTTCCCGAGGCGTCTGTTCCCTGGTCAACAGCTCGTACGAGGCGAGGCAGCGCCTAAAGCAACCCTGGCTTAATAACAGCTGTTGCCAAAGAGGCTTACCGCAAACTCGCAGCCAGCTTCACCGCAGGGAAAAAGAAGGCTCTGATAAGGGTGTAGTCGAAAATGAAACAGCAATTTAAAAAAAAAAAAAAAGAATACTCCGAAAAGTTGAAGAAACTATTTCAGAATGCAAAGAGAATATTTGGAAAGGGTTACAGCCCTGAATTTATATCAAGCAACTCTTGTACGGAGAAGTGTTTTTCGACAACATCTTGACACGCGGGCGGTCGAGTGGTTAGCGCGTCGGCCTCGCAGTGCAGAGGTGCAGGATTCGATTCTGGCCTTCCTGTGTGGAGTTTGCATGTTCTCCCCGAGCCTGCGTGGCTTTTCACCGGGTACTCCGCTTTCTTCCCACATTCCAAAAACATGCATGGCAGGCTGATTGAACACTCGAAATTGTCCCAAGGTGTGAGTGTGGGCGTGGATGGTTGTCCGTCTCTGTGTGCCCTGCGATTGGCTGGCGACCGGTTCAGGGTGTCCCCCGCCTACTGCCCGCCTACTGGTTAGGATACAGCGGTTCAGAAAATGGATGGATGGATCTTGACACACCGGTGACCTTTGACCCAAAGGTCAAGCATTTTGGTCCAATTGTTATTGCAAGTCAATCGTCTTCACGTTGTGACAGCACAACAAAAAGTTGATTATGAGGAAATTGCCGCGTGCCAGAAACACTCATCTTTGCGACCCGAGATCTTTATTGATGCCAAATGGTTCAGTGATAGACCCTGATTTGACCGCTCCGGCCCGTTTGGCCATAGATTTTCCTTTCCGTGGCACCTGAGCTGCCATTTTCAAGTAGTTTTGGGCACTTCCACTGTCTCGCCGAGCGTTCCTTCGTTGTGAATAACACCATCCCAAAAAAGCTGCGATTGGGCCCGTTCGAGACGGTGCACGGTGAAAATCACCTTGCGGAGCTGTCAGCCGAGCCAGCGACGGACCGCAGGGTGACAAATGAGAATATTCAGCATAAGGCATCAAAGCGTCCACATTTGATGGAGTTGCCTCACAGGAGGCAGCTAACAATGCTTGGCATTGATAGATGCCTTCAGCCGCCTGCTCGGTTCTAATGAAGAAAAAAAAAAAAGCCCTGTGAGGAGTCGTTTTTGGACTTGGGCTAAAAAAAGTGGGAATTAGAAGCGAGATGGTTTTAGTATTGATTAATGAACTCCCGGCGAGGCGGTGAACTTCGCAGTGGCTGTGTTTGTAATTTCACTTCCCCCTCCGGTCTGCTATCTGTCTCTGTCCTTTCATCCTACTTTTCCAACATTTACCTTTCATACATTATTCATCATGTTTGGGTCTTTTTTTTTTTTTTCTTTCTTCCCTCTCACTTTCACCCAACTATATGAAGTTGGCGGCATTTAGTATTCATCCACCTTCGCAGGGGCGAAATGGCAAATGACATTTTTTTGCGATTGGATCGCGGTAGGTTGTTTGACATTGACTGACAGGTTGACAGATCACATAATGACAGCTAATTGTACCTTAATGTGCCTCGTGTCAATTCCTAATTATTCATTGATAGAACAGATTGGCCTCACAACAATGTTTGGTGGATGATGGGGGAAGGAAATTTCCGGGAGGATTTTAATGCACATCAAGTTGTAAATGAGTAATGGGATATTGGTTTCACTAATGAAACAACTAATTGTTATTATTAGCGCCCAAGCACTAAGTGGCGCAAAGGCTCTCTGGGAATCATTGCCCATTTGTATTTTCCTGACCCATCCATTGCCTTGTGATGGCCTCAGCAAGGGCCCCAAATCACCAACCTCACTCTGAAGGGCGCCCCCTGATAAGTTAACCCTTTCAGGGACGGCGCTCACTACAGTGGACAGCTTATCATGTTATCAGGTTATCATTACTAGTGCATGTTCGGGTTAACATAAATTTGCCCCCTGCAACGGATTGACAGATCGTTGGCTGGACGTGTCTGTCGTGACAGGACAGGAAAGTTTCAAGGGTCCACGCATTAAATTAAACAGGAAAAAGACCATCTTGAGCCGATTGCGAGGATTTGCCAATGCACGTCATGATATGAGAGTCGAGCCACTTCTCCTCCACGTCGAGAGGAGCCAGATGAGGTGGCTCGGGCGTTTGATTAGGATGCCTCCTGGATGCCTCCCTGTTGAGGTGTTCCGGGCACGTCCCACAGGCAAGAGGCCCCGGGGACGACCAGGGACACGCTGGAGAGACTATGTCTGTCAAGACAGTGTGTCGCTGATTGAATCAAGATTGAAAATGTCCTTAAAAGCGAGGAAAAACTACCGACACATTCCATCGAATTACAAGATGTCAGCGACGTAAATGCCAATCGCTTCGCTGCTTGCAATTGCACTGAAACAGAAACTAAACCATGTCTGCTACGTCTGCCTGCTCAGGGGAAGCAGATTTGATATGCTTGCTGTCCAGGCGAAAGATGGATTTCTACTTTCTGTGATTTTTTTTTTCTTTGCAATTTAAACATGAAGCAGCAAAATGTTAAAAGAAAAAAAAAAAAGTCCCCCAATTAGCTGCACAGCTATCTGCCTTGTATGCCCCTCTCCGCTCTCTTCCTCACTCTGCATTAGGAAGCAGCAATCTCTATGGTAATGCTGTAGTTCATTTCCACGCTGTGCAAAAAATGGGAGGCGGCTGACAATGTGGAAGCATAAAGAAGGCATATTTACATTGCGTTCCACTTGTATGTACAACTCAGGGGAGGGATGTGATTTGCTGTGTACTGGTGTCACCTTGAAAAAAAAAAAAGCAGTCATTTGCATTGGCGCACCAAATCCCAATTAAAGAAGCCTTACATTGAAAACAACCAGTGATTATTGACATCACTTTTAAGAAGCTTTGTGAGTGCCTACGGATGCCACAGGCTGGCTGCAGAGCACGGCGTTTGTATGAATGAAACTCTTCAACTCACTCTTTGCTCAACTTTTCACTTCTGACTGGAAAATAGTAACATTCAGTGTACCGGTAATGTTATATTTTGTACATGTTCATTTGAACATTTCTGTGGAATCGCAAACCCCCCACACAATTTAGTTCGGTCAGCATATTTCCATATTTACAAACGATGAAAGTTCTGTGAATATGAAAAAAATTACAAATTGTCGGAAAAACTTTCACTGTTTTTGCGTATTTGTTCCTTTGCTTTTTGTTGTGTGCCTTTCTTTGACGCACCAGCGAATTATGCCACTCATTGTTAAATCCAGACAGCGAGGCAGCCGCAGAAATTGCCGTCATGCTGCGCGACGCCTATTTTGCGCTTTATTTTTATTTCATTTTTCTATGCTATTGGATGACTGGGGAGAGACGATTACGAGATGGCTGATGACTTCTTTAGGCCGAGACATGCGCAAGCACAATTATGATAATCTCCTCGCAGCTTCCGCGTCTACCGCTTATCTTTTAAAAGCGATCAAATCCTTGGAAGAATGGGGATTGTTTTCACGTCGCAGAGAAGATGGAGCAAGATATGGCGCATCTGGAGACAACGTTTGCCTTTGGCTGCATTTACACTGCGGGTTTTTATACCCATTTACGAATTTGAGACTTTATCAGATTTCCGTTTTTTTTTTTTTGTCAGCCATCAAGTAGTTACATACACACGAGATGTGACCGCTGAGCTACCTAAAAACAATTTAGAGCGTTCAGTCGATCGACCATGCTTGTTTTTGGAATGTGGGAGGAATCGGGACGACCCCGGAGAGAAAAAAAAACACAATCACAAGGGTAATATGCAAACTCTGCACCGGAGGGTTGAAAGTGTGGTCGTTAATATTTGTCAACTGCGGGCAGGTGGAGCCCTTTGCGACTTTTCTGTGATTAAAGGCTCTACGAAGAAATATGACTTTACTTGGCATTTGACATTGAACAAGGAAGAACATGTTAATTAGTGTTAAACATAAAATACGAGAGTAAAATGGTTATAAGATAGTAGGGAAAAAAAACATATTACTTGATTCAAGTCAACATTTAACATCAATGTTTTATTTTGACCCATGCGGCTGTAGGTGTTGAAGTTTTGGCTAGCAACAGAGTGTATGAAGAACAGCTACTATTTGAGTAGTTGTCACATTGGAGTCAGTGTTTGCATAGAAGTGGCTTCAACATATTGTTGTATCGGCAACTTGATAGTGAAGTATGTTTGTTTATTTAGTCCCAGAGCAAAGACGGCTCTCTGACAAATATGGATTGCAGCTGATCAAATGACGCCGCTGGGCTTGCTCTCCTTCGGCCACTGCTCATTACCACCATCTGACCTGAGCTGCACTGCCACCTAGTGGCGGCTGGAGCACACTTCAAAAACACTGACGAGATTCCAGAGGCTCGTCGCCCCCGCCGCTGCCACCACGGTCCTTCTGAGAAATCTGCTTTGTCCACGTCTGGATTCACTGGTTCCTCACTCTTTGTGGCAAACGTGGCCACCATCTTCCCACTTTCCGACTCCCTAGCAAGAGCCTTTTCTTACCTTCTTGGCAGGGAGTCACAAAGTGTGTCGTCTTTCCCACCTCGGTTGGAAGCATAATCATTTCTCCCCCCCCCCTCCCTCCCTAACTCCTGCTCTCTGATCCCGTTAGCATTCTTGTGTGTGTCTGTCTTTGACACGTGCTAGTATTGGTGCTCTCTGAACACATTGCGGTTGGATGCAGAACAGTCCCTCCTAATCAACAAGCAAGACCGTGCTGCAGTCTTATATAAAAAGCACAGACAATTTCAAGCTGATTTCTCTTCTTGAAAGCCTGAGTCTTTTTCTTTTGATGCAGAGAGAGTGACCTCTAGTGGATTGATATTTGTTCCACAGCACCGTATTTGTCACGCTACTACAGTGAACCAAGATTTTTTTTTAGGGTGTAAAAATACATTCATTACATACACGACAAATCTATTTCATGAATCATACACTGCTATCATCATTATCGTGTGATGGATATTTTTTGTCGTTGTTTTGCAGTATGTCCACTATCAACAGATCCAAATTGCTCTTTCTTCTTCTTTTTAACCATTTAATATGCCAAGCTAAATGCTACATGAACGAGTGTTGATGCCGTTACGTCGAAATAAAATGTTGTGGCTTCAATAGCAGCCGAGACACTTGACAATGAGTTCTTTGTGGTGCACCGTGCTCAACATTTGTATTCAGTACTCGGCTACTGTGGGAAGGGATTAGGGAGTCTCGGAAAGTGCTCGCCACACATGGATCCTGAATCATTTACAGTGTTGGCATTGTTGAGCACACCCATTCATTGCCTGGAGATGCAGCTGTCATCGAAATGCCCGGAGGCGGGCGGACCTGTTGGTGGTGAATACTATTAAGAAGCAGCAATAATTAAATGAAGCCTAGAGACAGCGTGCAGCGCCATGCGGCTGTGGACAATATGGAGCAAACTATCGTGACGCTCCATCAAAAGAAGAATGGCTGATGATAGCAGCTCGCGTCATGCGTTTGTCAACTCTGCACGTTAGTTTATCCTCGTCGGGATTGGAGACACAAAATGCTGGAAATGTAATTTGTGCTATCTGTACTCGACGGTCATTCGTCTGGTCGGTTTCATCGAGAACTACCGACTGACCTTATGTTTTGTACCAGATGGAAGCAGTTCCAGGCGGCCGGACAGGGAGCTCAGCGTGCAATGTACACACATGCGTTATGATCCTGAAGCCTTTGAGTCAATCATGACTAGGTCGTGGGGTGCGCAAAGCTTGGAGAAGGCAATGAAAGAGGATGAAAAATTGATACCGCGAAGAGTCAATCGCAGTCCCCGGAGTCTCCACGGCACACGTTCTCAGCTCCCGCGCTCGCTTCCATAAAAGTGGATTATTATGGGAAATGGTTTGCTGCTGCTACAACGGCCACACGCCTGGGCTCGGACAATGCAGCGCGACAACTCGTCCTTTTGTTGGGGAAATGGAAGCGAGCTGACTTCATTAGGCCATCAAAAGCCCAAAGCGGTTTATCCATTGCACAAAGGCGGAACGTGCAACGCAAACAATCGCACACAATCACTGGCGACAGTTTCTTTTTTGAAATAGACTCACACATGTTCACGGGGTTAACTTTGACCAAATTGTTGACCTGCCCCCCCCCACCCCAGTTCCAACAACAACATTGCAGAGCTGCTATAATTGATTTAGTAGTAGATTTCTTTTGTTCAAGGTTTCTTCTTTCAAGTGAGGTTTTTTCCCCCCCTTTTGCCTTTCCCAAAGCTCCACTTTGGAGTAAATTTGTGTGCGCCGCAGGTTAACGAGGGTTAATCTTTCCTTTTCCTCCCTGCAGAGATAACAACTTTGTGAAGGACTTCCCCCAGCTAGCCGATGGCATCATGGTTCTCCCCCTGCCAGTGGAGGAACAATGCAGAGGCGTGTTGTCAGAACCGCTGCCAAACCTGGATCTCCTCACAGGTGAGTGTTTGTTTGGGGTGTACAAGGTCTGCAAACAGGATTTAAAAAAAAAAAAAAAAACAATACATTTTTTTTTCTGTGCATCTCTAGTCAAGCTACCTGAAAAATCTCATGTCCTATCTTGTGCACCATTTTCAGGCGACGCCAAGTTCAACGAGGCCGCAGGCTACCCGATGGTTCAGCAGTGGCGAGTGCGCAGTAATCTGTACAAAGTCAAGCTCAGTTCCATCACTCTGGCTTCAGGTCAGCCCAAGAAGCGTTTACCGCCGCTCAAGAGCATTTGTTCACTCACTATTACCAGGCACTCTTTTAACTCGGAGTATCAATTCTGTTTTACTTGTTAACTGTTAATAACTTGATCTGCTGAGCCCGTTTGTATTCCTAATCTAAATAGCAGGCCCCAATGAAGCACATAAACACTCACACAAAGATGGAGAGCGCCTAGAATTAGCAAACAAGTTCCCTGCGCGTTACCCAAGACGATTTTATGCGGGCCATTGTTGCGCAGCAGTACAGTGATCGTATTTATTTCTCACGTTCTTGACCCATCAGGTTTCGCCAAGGTTCTCAAGACGCTGTCAGGCGAGAGCACGCGCGAGGAGTTGCTGGCATTCCTCGGGCAATACGGCAGCCACTACGTGTCAGAGGCGCTGTACGGCTCCGAGCTCAGCTGCAGCATCTACTTCCCAAGCAAGAAGGCCCAGCAGCAGCTCTGGCTCCAGTACCAGAAAGGTGAGAAGAAATAAACACACAAAGCACTGCGGAAAAGTTGAGGAGGAACTTCATTGTAAAAAAACGTTTGTAACGCGATGTAATTTTCTTCATCTGGAGCTTATTTTAGTGCGTACGTGACAATCGTTGACCATGCCGCGAAAGAAATACTAGCCCTTAATTTTTTTGCAGTTTCCCCATTTAAAAGATAATCAAACAAATGTAAATATCAGACAAAGCTAACCCAGTTTTTTAAATATATTCAAAGCTGCCTGGAGAAGAAAAAAACGCATCAAAATAATATTTTGACAATGTTGAACCTATGTTTGATTCCAAAACGTTTATTGCACTCAAGAATCAACAATTCAAACACAGACCGGACCACAACAAGATTTTTTTTTTTTTTTTTGTCCCATGTGTTCAACACATTGTAAAATTCACATGCTCCAGAGCACCTGAGAGACATGGGGGAGGGGGCAATTCATTTCAAGGACCTAATGCAAATGTTTTCACAATTGCGAGTTGAAATGTTGCGAAATAAAAATTAAAATGTGACACACACATTGATGTTCAGTGCACTTGCACACTGACAGTTAATTTGTGTTTATAAACTTTTCTGACTAACGATGGCAGTGACCCCTTGGATAGTAATGGCAAACATTTACAACACACACACACACACACACACACACACGGGCTTGTATGTGGAGATTTTCATCTCCTCAACGCTTACACATGTCTACTGTCTAGATGTGAATGTAGCAATATAAGTGCAGTCGTCTTTAAGGCTTGAACAAAGTGCTCCTAGGAACACAACCTGGGCTGGAAGGTGCATATTACGTACGGCAGGCATATTTCCTACACAATATAAGATCTAGGTTTTGCTGCTCCCCCACAAAAAAAGAAAAGCAAAGAAAAGACAAGGAGAATGCCATATATACTGTATATATATATATATATATATTCATTATAATTATTATTATCGTGGTTGTAGTTTGCCATGCACCTAACTAAAGCTGAGCTGTTTGCAATATTTGGATAATTGGACTACAACCACAACAACAAACATATTGTTCAATTAATAACCCACGCAGTCTATTCTGTAGTTTTGATGAAGCAATGACATCTGTGCATTGAGAGTCATCTTTGTCTAGTGCAGTGGTTCTTAACTTGGGTTCGATGGAACCCAAGAGGTTCGGTGAATCAGTCTCAGGGGTTCGACAGACCCTCTACCGTACAATTAAAAAAAAAAAAAAAGTAGACTTGTGTCATAAGCATAAGCTCAGCCTTTTTTTCGGGTATTTGGAAGTCAATTTTGACATTTTACAGCCTCACTTCTATCACTCTTTGATTCGGATGAACGAAAAGAACACACAGTAAACAACTACAGAACATTTACATTTTTTACAGTGACATTTTGTACCGGCACTTGACAAGGCCGGTCTGAATAGAAACGCACAAAACCTCAATGACGAATGTAATATTCAACAAGGTTTTTTTTTCTCCCCACAGCAAACGAGCCACAGAGTGCGTGTAACAAACACAGAATACTTGGCGCATGCTCCCTGAATTGTACAGAATTGCAGTTTCCCAAAGCCATTGACTTATTCGCTAACTGCACGGAGAACTTTAAAGCTGTCAACATGCGATTAAAACAGTTTGCCCACAATAAGGTGCTTCACAGGCTCAAAGGCCACAGATTTACACGATTCCACTATTCTCTTGACTGTTCGCGTATTGCAAAAGGTAAACCTGTTAGAGGGAGAAACTTGTTTGAAATATCAAGCTTATTGCATTAAATAATACGAACGGCAGCTTGGTGGTATGACTTTGAGGTGACAATTTAAAATTCCGTTGGCCAAAACAAATTGTTGTGAGGATGAGTTGAAAGGAAATAAAAGGCGTTCTTCTGCGTGCACCTTTTTGCCAACGCCTAACAAAAGATACCGATGCTTCCTTTCGCACTTGGTGCGGTTCACGGCTCTAGGAGGTGGAAGAGTGCCTTCTTTGAATATACGTGTAGACTTTGACACAGTGGTCCCAGCAGTCCAGCACCAAGAGCTGCCCTTTGGGGGTGGTGGCCACGCCCACGGGGCAATTCAGTCCCTCCTGGATGAGAACTTTAAACCCTCCTTCTTTGGGAAACTGCAAGATCTCCTTCCTGCCACTGTCCGTCACCAGCAGATCCCCGTTGGCGTCGACACACATGCCGGTGATGCAGCAGAAGTCCTCCGACTCGGAGAAGAAATGGCTGAGCTGCTTGCCAAGTTGGCCGTCGGTGCCCACCGAGCCAATGGAGAAGCCCCCTTCCAGGTGGGGCTCGTTGTGGCGTTTCTCAAAGTTGAGCGCCAGGCCCTGGGTGAAGTAGACGATCCCGGCGGCGTCGCACGTCACAAACTTGGGCCGCACCGCCGAGCAGAGCCGGCTGTAGCTCACCACGCCGAGGTTGCGGTCGACGGCAAGGCACCACAGCTTGCCGCCCTCCACATCCGACACCACGAACTGGCCCGAGGGCATTGCGGTAATGCCCCAGGGCTTGATGAGCTGGTTCTTGTGGCAGGCCACACACTGCCCGTCCATGGTGTACACTTTGACCGAGTTGTCGTAGTTGTCCGTGATGCCGATCAGGCCCTGCGGTGTCACGGCAATGCACAAGGGCATGAGGTTCGGCAGGTCGGCACCAAGGAAGCTCAGGACAAAGTTGTCGATGCTGCTGGCGTTGCGGCGGATTTCACGCTGGAAACCTTTGCGGTTGAAGATTTGGATCCGGTAGTTGCCGCGGTCAGCCACGAGGACCTCGCCTTGCTGGGTCACGCAGATGCTCACCGGTAAATTGAAAGAACCAGGAAGAGCTCCCTTGCAGCCCATCTTCTTCACAAACTGGCACGGCGGGGGACCTGCGCACGCGCCTCCCTGTGATTCCCCCCCTGCGTCCATGGACTTGGATTTAAAAGTGCACGGTGAGCTACTTGTAGTGTCATCGACTGCTGCAACCATGTCAACATCTCGGTAAAGATCCATGGGAGGCCCCTTTGCACCGCCCGCAGCCCCATCTCGACCCTCCACGTCACCCTTGGGTGCAATGTCCAAAGCACAATCCAAATTGTCTGTATTGACTGTGTACGTGCTCGTGGTCAGTTGCGCCACCTCGACCGGTTTGGAGGGTTCCGTTCGGATCAACTGCGGCTCGTGCAGCTGAAACGCGGTCGGCAAGCTGCTGCGGAGGTTGAGCTCCTCGTCCTCACACCCGCCTCCATCGTCCCTGAGCAAGCTGACGTCGCTCTGCCTCACCCGCATGGTCAGATAGTCGCAGCACGAGACCACCTTCACCTCCGCAATGTTCAGGAGGTACGTCTGCTCTTCAAGGGCCTGCCCATTAAGCTTTTGTACCTCTGCTATTGAGGCAGTAAATGTCCTGCGAGAGCGGCTCAGCTCCTCTTGAAGTTGCAGCTCGGCTGCTGTGTAATCCTGCTGCACCGCTCTGTACTTTGCTTTTAACGATTTGGTAATGTTTTCAAGAGCCATCTTTTTCTTCTGGATTTCGCCCATGATGTCGCGTAAGGTGGAAAGTTTGGCGCCCAGTTCTTTCCGACGTTGCTCGGCAGCCATCCGAATGGGCTGAACGGAATGGCCGCGGTGTCGGTGGCCCTCTCCTTTACAGAGCTCGCAAAGAACGGCGGCGCAGTCGTGGCAGTAGTGTCGCGGCAGGCGGCTGCAGCAGGACCCGCACATTAGGATGGCGGCGGCGGCGCCGCACGACGTCGTGCAGTCGAGGATCTTGAGCACTGTAAGATTGTCGGCCAGCTGCGAGATGTTGCTCATGCGTGAGACCTTGCTGCAGAAGGGGCAGCGCACACCATTGATGGTATTGGCCAACAACCTCTCCAGGCAATGCCGGCACACAGTGTGACCGCACTGGAGGAGTTTGGGTCTCATTTGGTCCTCGTTGAAGGTCTCCAAGCAGATGGGACATTCAAGGACCTCTCTCATTAGATCTGGGTCAAGCGGGTAGGATGCTGCTGCCATTGGGGCTTTTTGCCTGAAAGAAAGAAAACATCATAGGTTACCATGACATGAAGAATGTTGCTGGAACATTGGTTAAACTTGGCAATTCTAGCTCAATTAGTTGATCCTAGTTTAGGTTCAAGAGATGCAAGAGAGAGAAGAGATGCAGGTTGCAAGAGAAAGAGGCCATGGCATAATTACCACGTTACTGCACGGTTATGCTGTTCAATAATTCAGAGGCATCGTCTTCTCTAAATCATATGTATAAACATTCAGATATGACTGCAGTAGAATGAATAGAAAATGTCAATCATGTCATTTGTTTTGGCATGCAGTTACTTCTGAAATGCACAACTCAATGGCCACGGAATTTCGAACGAGTGATTTGCTGTGAATGTTTGTCTCTTACCATTCACACAGTAATATTTAGACTGTGATTTGGACGCAGCATAACGTTAATGCGACGCTTATGTCAGAAGTCACAATGCAAAACAGGATAAAAATGTTACTTGGGTTTCAAGAATCCAAACGTAAAAGGTGTCTCCATCGACATTCAACGTGCCAAGCCCATATCTGAGGGGATAATCATGTTGAATGGTGGCCTTGAAAGGGTGCAAACATTGTGCTCGCACGTCAAAGCTAATTATTGAGCAGCCTTCATAATATTTGGCTAATAATATGACAGGCCACACGAGCGAAGCGTCCCCCTCAAGAACAATCGACACTAATTCCGTGAAGAAAATGGCTATTCTTTTACGACTGTACACTCGAAATGTGCTCTCCTAACATGGCACTGTGAAAATAAATTACCTTTGTTTGCTAGCTGGATGGTGGCAAGTAAAGATGTGCTGAGCCTGACGTGCTTGCTTTCGGTTTCTGCTACTGCGTCCGCTGGAGAGACTGCAGTGGAGATTACGTCGTTTACGCAAGGCTCCACGTTTACGAAAACTGCGTAAACTCAAACGTTTGTCCTGATTGGCTGCTGACGTGCCGACACGGCGGGGTCAATGGCCACCTTCGTGGGCGGAGAAAGTACTGTTGTTATCGTTGGATTTTATGTAGTTTTTCAGGGAAAACATGCTTTTTTGCTGTATTATTAAATAAAATACCAACGTCAAACAATAATACCTTTTTAACTCAACTCGTTTATTTCCCGAATTACAAACTTTTTTAAAAGCTTTATGTATGGTTACAATGATAGTAATGCTAATAATAATAACAACAGCAATACTTAACACTTTTCTAGCAGGTGGCAAGTGAATAGTGTCGATGGTCACGGTTTTTCTTATGAATTTAGTGAGACAGATCGAGAAAGGGCTGAAATGATGTCATCGTTTTTTTTACTCGAGATGGTGATTGCAGAGAATAGCCACTAGGTGTCAGACTAAGTCTTCAAACCGAATGGGCTCGTTTGGTATGACAGTACAGTATTGCACTCCGTAGCAGAGTAACGAAAAACCAAATGGTAATATTTATTTTACTTGAGTAACGTTTGCTATTTAACATGTTTGATTTTTATCCTAAATATTTAATGAAATAGTATGACTTAATTGTTATATTGGAAGTAAACTACATCTTAAATACATGTATATTGTACAGAGAAAAATAAATTACAGTTTGATTACATTATGCACAGTCTATATTTGTTCAACCAATGTATACTGTACTGTGTCATTAATAGTGCCCAACACACCCAAGCATTTAAATTATTAGCCATACCTCCCAACATCTGTGTTGCATTGCTATGGAACTTATTTGTCACCTTGTCTGTTGTTTCCCTGGGCAACGCAACCCCGGCCACCCACCGGGGTTGTGTCCCAGATGAGTAATTATACTGCAACCAACAACGACATTTTAATTCACAAACTGGTGCGAGATCAATGGCTGGGGAAATTGGCACCATTCTTCTTGTCTATGTCTGTGCGTCTACCTGCACGTCTGCAGACAACTGTTGCATAAGACAAAAAACACATAGGTAGAGGAGCTTATGCGGGCAAAAGGGCAACATTTAGACAAAAGTGAGGTTTGCCACCATCGTGTGGCATTCATAGGCAATATTATACCTTTTGGTGGGAGGGTGCATCAATTAATTGCATATATTCCCC
Organism: Hippocampus mohnikei; assembly: GCA_026261675.1. Lineage (NCBI taxonomy): Eukaryota > Metazoa > Chordata > Actinopteri > Syngnathiformes > Syngnathidae > Hippocampus > Hippocampus mohnikei. Next base: position 5,309,782 of record JAKGUB010000344.1, read on the forward strand.
TGCCAATAATGAGGGTGCACTTCCTGCCATCCGGCCTTTACAAAGCTGGTGACGGGGAGCGTTTCGTGGTGGTCGTTATTGAGCAAGAGAGTCAATCCAGATGTAGACTTGTTCTTGTTTTCTCTTCCAGAGGCAACAGAGCAAGGGCTCGGTGGTGGCAGCGGGCATCATGAGCTGAAATCGGTGCCCTTTATTAGCTACCTGGCAGCGTTGCAGAAGAGCCAGCTGCTGTCCGACGACGCGGTCAGTGGTGTGGACATCCGTTGCGAGGAAAAGGGCAGCTGCCCACTCAGCTGTCACCTGTGCCACCACCAGGCCGGGGCGGCAGGAGGCATGGTGGCGAGGGGCCGTGGCAGGGGCGGCGAGCCGCCCTCGCCCATCCCCGTCCTGTTGGACGTCAGCCGCGTGGTGCCTCTCTACAGCTTGGTCCAGGACAACATCACCAAAGAGGTCAGACTCTTATAATATGCCATAGTATGGGTATTATATTAGATGCTCAGAAACCAACAACCTAATTTAATCCTAACTTTATTTGGATATTTTGGTACATACAGTAAGGTCCTGACAACATGACACGCCCATTTCCCTCATGCATAGTTCCCAAGCCAACTACTTCTGAACTGAGCGCTTGACGCTCCTTGCAATACATCTTTCTTTCTTTCTTTATTCATTCATTTTATTAATTCCAACTTCTTAATTCGGGGTGTAATTAAGCGGTGCGCAGGTGCACATGCATGCTGAAAATATTCACATGCTCTTCAGATTGGATTGTGTCAGTCCGCATTTGCGAACCGAGCTTATTGCAGCTTAGCCGCCAGAGTGACTGTGGTCAGGCCAGCTGAGCCCCCAGTCGTAAAGTCGAATTCAAGGGAACCGCTAGGATTGCTTCAGAGCGCCAACTTCCAAATCAAAGCATATTAAGGCATTTATGTCTACGTACATGATTACTTGCTAGGTTGTTGTTAAATTTGCGTAATGCATAATATGAACAATTGTTATGCCGGCTGGCTTGAATTGACTGGCGACCGCAGTCTAGCATCTGAAACAGGAGAAACTCCACGTGCGTCGGTGGCCGATCTCGGCTGAGCTGCCGACGAGACGGCGGGCTTTGCGGATGGCTCGGTCTCATCGTGGCTTCGAAGCGCCGTCAAAATATGTCTTTCCGTGGGCGTGGTCCGTTGCGCAAAAATGATCGGGGTTCAGTGCTCTCGAGAACTGCCGAATCAGTTGTCCCATACTACACCCATTGGCATAACTTATTGTTAATATAAAAAGTCTACACACCCCTGCTCAAATGCCAGACTGAATGATTTCAAAACTTTTTCAACCATGTATGTGATCCATAAACTGTACGTTGCGCCGGCAATTGAAATTACCGGCAATTTGTTTGAGACTACTTTGAATTTTTGAGAAAGGAGAAGTGGTGATTTTGTGGTTAAATTACTAGCTATGGCTACACCACTGCTCGGACACCAACGAGGATCTTCATCTGTTCTGCTTTCCTACTGCCTTCATTTCCAAAGCTCCAGCCAAATAAAAGTGAGTATGGACTGTATCCCCCTTGAATCTCCTATTCGTCTAGAACATTCTTGAGAACATTAAAAGCACAACAGCGTTTTGATCTAGTATTAACTGAGATGTTCAAATTTTGACTTGAAATTCATGAAAATACCCTCTGGCGTCTAGTTAACATACATGTCGGCCTTTTTTACTGCTGCTTCTCCTCTCTCCTTACCCTCCTCTCCTGCTTGGAGAGGGGGCTAGGTGGCTGCGTCTGAAGCTGTTGCTGAATGGATTTTGCACCGAACGACCAGGACAAGATCTTACGTGACCAGGCCAGGGCCCGAGAATGGAATCACTTTCCCGAAGGCATCTATTCACAGCACTTGTTTTAGGACCGGATTCTGTGATAAATGTGGCCCACTCCAGATCCAGTGCAGCTTTGTCATCCTGGAAAGGAAATCCCACCATCTCTGATCCATTCCGACTGAAATCTTGTTATGATGCCGTTCACTAGTTGGAAAGTTGGAGTTCATTAGTTAATGGACCTTGTATTATTTATGCTCATCATTGACAATGTATCTTGACGCATTTAGATGGACAGTTTCAACCCATCGCCTCTAGGGGGCATTATATGGTAAATCTTTAGTAAATGAGCCCAGCGATACAGCGGGCATAAAAAAGATGACATCATGGTTTTCTCTCTTTGTGAGCAAGTCACAGTCTGTGTGTGTGTGTGTGTGTGTGCGTGCGCGCACGTGTTTACGTCTAAACAAGCCTTGACGGCCATATGTAATAAAGCATCAGCATAATAGCAAAATGCTTGGACCGTAGACGTCAATCATAGGAGATTGCGTTTACATAAGACAAAGGGGAGGTGCAGGTTATGATGATGTCATGTTGAAATTAGTTTACCCCGTTTTTTGCTCAATTCTGCGTTCACCTTTGCATAGCCGCAGCTCTCACGTGGTGCATGTCTCTGTCTGTAGGGTGAGTATTTGCAACTAGTTTATGCGTTCCCCACTCAGGCCTTTAAACACCTCACCTAACAACGTCCGAAACAAACAAAACATGGCATGCACGCGTATGCAATAACAAAACTTTGCAAAGTGCGTGCTTCCCATAACAAACACCGCAGCCCCAAAGAAAAAGCGCAATCAATAGCAGACAAACCCGAGTGGGCCTCGTCGATAACCAAACGTGAAGTGGAGCAAAAATGTCTCCATTCCCTTGTTTTCCTAACCCCACCCCTCTTGCGTCTATAGCTATGGTCCTATGGGGATATACAGAGTTAAATGTATGTGGAGGAGGAGGTCTGGACTGCACTGGATTGCTCTTGTGAGGTAGCTCCGGGCAGGATTATTAGCTTCTTATTGATGTCATCGACCCCAAGGGAGGGAGGGGGAGTCCATCACTCAGCTTTTTTTTTTTAACTTCCTTTTGCTTCTGTTCTTGGCCCCTGCAAGTGCAACTGCTGCTATTGCCTGAAAGGCACATTAAAAAGTACAGTATAGCATGTATGGAATTAAAGCCCTCGAAAGGCACACAACTGCTCTTTCTGTATCTGTGTGTGTGTGTGTGTGTGTGTGTGTGTGTGTGTGTGTGTGTGTGTCTTTCACACACACGCCTTTGAGACTTCTTTCTACTTGGCTGCCTCGATCGGGAAAGACAGCTGCCATGTTGCAAAAGCTTTCTCCGTGATGAGGTTGTTCTTCTTTTATTTATTTATTTTCATTTTTGGGCAGGACTAAAAAAATAAAATAAAAAATAGTGGAGTACAGTAGTTGCTCTCCTCATAAGCAGGTTGGATGATGTAAGAAGAAAACTCTAGATGAGTTAGGGCGTATGGGAAATCAAGTGCGGTATATAAATCAGCATGAGCATGATTTAAGACCCTCAACAAAGCAACACACGCCATGCGGACAAATGATTTGAATATGCAGCAATAATTAAATACTTGGGCCAAATGGAAGTCATGCGAGGTATGAATACTGTACATGTCGACTGATGTCGTCAAATCCAGCAGCTTAGTTCCCACTTAGCAATTACTGCGTGAAGATGCGGGCACAGAACTAACTCGTCAAGCTGCTGCCATAAGACTGACAAGCTGACTGGCTAATGCCTGCATGAACAGTAGTAAAATGGCAGACACGTACGTCATTAAAGTTTTACTCCTCAGACGCAGCGAATAAAGGCGCCGCCGAAAGAGCAACGCAAGTCACAGCACAAGACACGTTATGAAATTCCAACTGGACATTTTATTTCCCACGACACGTGTTGCCGTTGACATTACACTTTACAACGTCGGCACAATGGCCAGTTGATGAAAGATGCTGTTTGGTAGTGCCTGACAAGTACGCTGGCCAGTTATTGTATGAACAGGAACTTGAGGGACCAATCAGGTGCAGTGCCTCCATTTTGAAGGCAGGCCCTGAAGGGAGTCGCCGTGACAGAACCGACCGATCCATGGTGCTGCTAGTAATGACTGACAAGTAGTCCGACCAATGATTACATGAACAGGAAGTGAAATGACAGCCAACATGTATCAGTGCTTTGTTTGATAAAGTCACATGGGATCACCCATGAACCCCCCCGGCCTCCCAAAAATATTTAAAAGACTAAATTCCGAAGTAATAAGACGATCCTTCAAACGTGTTCCCAGAACCGACGCAAAAATCATTCCCCTTTTTGGCAGATGTTCCAGAGGGTAAAAATGTGGATTTTTATGGGGCAAGGCTGACATTTCTGTCTGGAACAAGATGACGCTCCTGACTTGAAGTGCAAATGAAATCCCATCTCAATTTCATGGTAATAAGGCCCATTTGGAACACACAGAAATGTGCAAGCCTTATCCCCACAGAGTGTGGAATTTGCTTTAAATACTTGGTAAGTTGATGATCGCTCTTGTAATACAACATTCTGCTGTTCCTGAAGCTCGCCAGAGCTTTTGGTCATGGCCCCGAGAGGCTCAATTGATGTCTAATGGCTATGAAGAGCACAATTGGTTTTGATGTGCACTTTAAATTGTTTGATACTATTTTAGACCCTACTCTCACAAAATATTATCAGAATGAATATAAAATAAGTGGAATGCTCTGGCAACATCTTGAGTTTTTTTTTTGGGAGGGGGGGGTTTAAAAAAGCCATATTTTAACCACAGCATGACTCGTTTATACATAATCATGTAGGTGAGGTTAAGGTGACCATTTTTTTCTGGTGTATGACTCTGGCAGTTGCTTCTAACCAAAGTGTTTTCTCTCTTTTTTTTATTTTTTATTTTTTAGGACAGGTCACAGCTGATCTACTTTGCACTTCTGCGTAAACCTTACATAGAACATTAAACAAAAATGGGGTCAGGTGGCGACACCCTCAGAAGTGCAATGTGGCATTGAACCTTCTTTATAGTTTGCTGGAGCACGACATAAACTTAAAAGCTTGGTCGTCATTTTACAGGAGTTGATGAGAAAGGAAGACATTACGGTGATAGGCTCACTTCCTTGGCGACGCAGCGCTTGTGCTCTTAAGTTAATCATATCTCAAACTGGTCAGGATTATGCCGGGTCTTGACTGGAGCCGCTCTTGGAACGGCGATCTTGAATAACGGCATCACCTGCGGCATGCGCATAAATAACTAAGCACCCTCGGGGATATTCGGGAAAAACGGCATGGCGAATATTCGCTCGCCAGTAGCCCTGCGTTGCCGTGTTTGAGTTATGGCGGGCCCATCGAGCGAAATGCTTATGATCTTAGCGGCTAAGAACGCGCGATATCTTGAAGGCGGGCTGCTGCCATGCTTGCGCACAACTGCCGTCATTCACGGGGGCTTGTCTCGAAGAGGCAGCATCCAGATCCAGATACAAATCAACACCGATGCCTTTAATGTCAACAATTGGCTTTAAAGACAGCAAAAGCCCAGGTTGCCTCCTCGTAGATACCAACAGAGAAACCGAGCTTGAGGACATTTATTAAAATGCAGAGGTAGCCTGACATAATCAATTCCCAGAAAAGCACTTGTTGCTGTTTGAGAAGTACGACTGCAACAAGCCAGCTCCAAGAAATGGTTTCAAATACACTCGAAAGAAGAATGATGTCTCACAAGGCTATTTCTCCGTTGCTTACCTGCCAAGATACAAAAGTATGTAAAAAAAAAGTATCTCAGAATCTTTTGGAGGTTTGAGTTTTGAATCCTTTATTTTATTTTATTCCGGATGAAAATCTCATTGACTTAGTTTCAGTAGACATTAAGGATGTATACACATTCCAAAAAAGTCATCTGGATCAAACAACGGAGGAAAAGCGGTTGGTCAGCATGCTTGGGGTGCTTCTTTACGAAGCTATAGTGCCAGCTACAGGGCTGGAATGCAAATTGCACCCTTTTTTAAAAAATCTATTTTGACGAGACATCATCGGGACTGACCGATTGAAATTACCCCGTAAACACACATATACCGTCACACACAAAACCCTCTACATTCACCATTGGCAATCTCCTGCGTGGGCTGACTCTTTACCACCACCGGGGATCACTTTATAAATGAATACTGCGGGCCAGCTGGCCAGTGTTTTCTTGTATTAGCCGCTAAAGACGGACAGTAATGTGGTCAGTTTATAGCGGGCAAACTGATTAATACATTAAAGAGGTCACAGTGGCCTCCGTGGCCTTCTTGTAAGTCACATCAGCCTTTGACGAAAATGAAAGGTCCAAATAGTGTTTCGGTGCCAGCGAGTCTGCCGGAGGGGCTATACGTGACGTCAAGGATTTGCAGCTGGAGTTGTTGCTGATGCTCAAGTATCATCATCAAGGCTTTGAAATGCAATTACTTCAACTCAATTCATTTCGATATTGATCGTCTTGAGAGATATTTGCGAAAAGGGAGAAACGGAGGGCCATCGACTGATGCTGAAAGCAAACGTGGACATCCAGAATGTTCAGTCTGTGCCTCTATAGTGTGCTGGGAAATGCATCTAGGGATAATCAATAAAGTACAAGATATCACCCCTTTATCAAGTCGCAGTAACGGACACGTGCGCCTCCCTCGCCTCCACTGCATGCCATGACTAACCCAAAGCCTTACTTCTGTAATAATAGTATAGAATAGTAGAATAGGAGGCAGTATGGCGGACGACTGGTGAGCACATCCGCCTCATAGCGCAGAGGTGCAGGGTTCGATTCCGGCTCCAGCCTCCCCGTGTGGATTTTGCATGTTCTCCCCGTGCCTGCGTGGGTTTTCTCCGGGTACTCCGGTTTCCTCCCATGGCAGGTGAATGGAACACTGTCTCCGTTCGTGAGGGCGAAGGGTTGTTGGCCTGCGTGTGCCCTGCGATTGTCTGGCAACCAGTTCAGGGTGCCTGAAGTCAGCTGGGCTAGCGCCCAGCAGCCCCCGCGACCCACGTGAGGATAAGCGGAGTAGAAATGGATAGTCGAATAGGAACGAAGGTGTGTGTGGCTTTCACTGCTCACTGCCCTTTATTAAATGTAATTCAATATGAAACTCATACATGAACAAAAGAGAAAAAAAAGCACCAATTACTGGATCTGTTCGAGTCACCGGCGCGTAAGCCCTTTCAACCCTCTTGCTGAAAAAAAAAGGAAGATCCATTGGATTTCCTGAATTGGAAAATGTACATGGGTTGCACATAATTCAAATGTGGTCAACCCATGTTATTTTGCTGTCTTTTTCTGGAGAGAAAAAAAAAAGATCTGTGTTAGTTTAACACATTTTAATCACGTCTAACTGAAAATCAAGTCCTTTTTTTGTGTGTGTGTCAGTGCACCAGCCCAATATCGAAAAGCACCGTTGCAATCCCCGTTTAGCCAGTGGGGGACTGGCATGCATTACTTGTCAAACATAAACACGGTGATAATCGCTTTGTCTATTTTTCACATGTGCAGCCATGCAGTCAGTCGTGCAGAGCCATATGGGCTCTTTGGTTTTTTTTTGGTTTTTTTTTGAGGAATCTAATAGCGGCGCATGCATGGCGGGCCCTTGCTCTCGTTCGCCTCGAGCAGCTGAGCTCATACCTCTGATTTGTCTGGTCTGTGAGCCTGTGTAGACCTTCAATTCCAGCTTTTTTTTTCTCAATATCTTGACTTTGTGGCTGGTTTCCCACTAACATCAGGTGGCAAGCCCCCTACAATTTTTTTTTCTTCTTAAATTCCACATGGCTGCGGGGAGAGAAGTTATGACATTTGTAAGGTCCACAATATGGACATGCCCCACCCCCCAACCCATCCACACACCTCTTTGCAGCTTTCACAGTTTGTACCCTTCTGGAAATAATTTCTGCACCCGCTGGAATGTTTGCCCATTCATCCAGAAGATGAATGACTATAAAAGTTCATCCCAAAAGTGTTGCGGCGTCGTCGGTCGAGCAGATTCATCACCGATAACGTTTTCCTCCTTCCTGAGGCCAACGGCCACATGCCGAGACGTATAGTAAAAGCAGGACACCATTGTTGTCCTCTCCTCCTAAATTTGTTGCGCGTGCGTTGCCGACCGCGCCAGACAGCGCGGTGGTCTTCAAGAGGCGATCCTGTCTTTTCCTCACGTTGAACAAAGGAGCGGCTCCTCTTTGTGATTTGATGTCGGGCGCCTGGTACTCGGCGATAATGTTTCTGTGTGTGGCTCCAGTGTCCTATTTTGGTGACTGTGATCAAGCCCTTGTCCAAAGTTAAGGCCACATAAATAAAAGCGAGTGCTCCATTGATCCAATTGCATGACAGGGGGAGCCAGAGTGCTTGCGCACTCCCCTGAACTCCCACTGTCGCTCCAGTGGCTCAAAGGGAAGCCCTGACATTCTATTTTACTGCCTCGACGCTCCCATTGGCATTTCACTGCCTTTTAAAGAATGACTGAGCTTCATACATTTCATTTTTTTTTATTTTTTGGCTTTCAACTGTTAATGAAGCAGTACAAGGAGACATGAGGAGATGATGTCATCGCCTCACAAACTCCCCCGCTCCTCCCGCCGCCGCCGTAGACAGACGACCACACAAACCTAGACGTCGAAACAGTTGGGTGGGGGCCGGGGGGCATTCACACCTCCAATATGAAAGTGTCACTGTACGTCTATGATATCGCAAGCGTAAGATGGACGATGTTAGTGAAATGTTCCCCGCTTCCGGTAATTGGGAGCAGTGCAATTGAAAAGGTCCTTTTGTCTACGTGCGCGTGAACTGTGCTTACTCTCTCAGTGAGCCCCATCTGAGCGCCAGACCTTTTTCATAAAGAGAATATTTCTGCACTGAAGGACCTTTCAGCTCAGTTTCAGGCTTTTCACTTAAATATCCCGTGATTTATTTTTGGAAGTGTGCAAAAGGAAGTGACTGGAGGAAGAAGTCTAACGATTCTCATGCTTGTGTGTGCGAGTGTGTGCTCAGACCGTGGGGCAGGTCGGGAGTACACGCCGATGGACAGGCAGTGCATGTTCCCGGAGATAATTGCGTTTCTCTCACCTGTTACCCTTCACAGGCCTTCAAGAGCGCCACAATGAGCTCATACTGGTGTGCCGGAAAGGGCGACGTCATCGATAACTGGTGTCGCTGTGACCTGAGTGCCTTCAGCGGAGACGGCCTGCCGAACTGCAGTCCCCTCAGACAGCCGGTGTAAGTGGGAAGTGATGCCATGCCACCGCAGAACACGCGCACGTGCGAGAGTGATTTTCGGGATGCATGCACGGATGCGCCGTTCCAGGCACACACATCTGGACACGGGGGACAGTTCCCAAAGTCCTCACAGCTGTCAATCAGATCTGATGAGAACATGTTCTCATCCAGGTCCCGTGGCTTAAAATTCCTCCAGTTGAGAGGGAAATCTCACGTAGTTTCCACCACAGTTTGGTACATAGCCGAACCGCAAACCGTTTCAGCACACTTGAAGCAATGACACGTGATGTATTGATAATAATTTTAATGCGCAGTTGTGTTTGGTTTTATAATACACCTTGATCAGATGCTTACTGTATTCGATTCCCTCGTCACGTGCGTCCTTATTTTCTTCAGCTTGCGCCTCGCTCCTTACCTGGAGCCGTCGAGCACAATGGTAGCCCTGGAGTGGTTGGACGTAGAGCCCCTGATTGGCTGCAAAGTGTCAGACTACATCATCCAGCACAAACGGGTGGAAGACCCCTCCGAGGCCGAGATCTACACAGGTATGAAATTAGACTGGATCGAAAATGATTCGAGCCGAAGGACTGTATGAGAAATCCATAGTTGACCGGAGCCCAAAAGATCTGTGACTAAACCAAACATTAGCATCGAAAATGTAAACAGGCTGTCAGTTTAATTAAAGTGTGGAGACTTACCACATGTTTCTAAACGGTGCGGCGTTGAAGATGATATCTTCATTATGTCGAGACGATAAGCAGTCGAGTGGACTCTGACGTGATCGCTCCGCAATGTTTTGTGCGTCCGTGTTTATGGTCTGGGAATTGATTCGTTTCTCCAAAAGGACTTAGTATTACTGATTATCATTATTTATGTCTTTCAAACTTCTTAAAAATGCCAGACAAAATCTTACAAGCACACCAGCAATTTAGGGAATGAAAGGTTTGACGTTTGGTTACCTCGTCAAGGCAAGCTAGTTGGAAATCTAGAAAAACATTTGGCGCATCATAAATGAAAAGTCCGGTCGTGCTGATGTTCTCAGCTAAAAAAAAAAAAGATCAGCGCTAAAACGCTTTAATACTACAAACGGTTTAGGATGATGTAAAAAGAACAGAGGACGGAAAGTACAAATGAAGGAAACAACTTTTGGAGCAGACGACCAGTGCCGGAGTAGCGCAAAACGGGTTAGCATGACGCAAAACACTGAAAGGTAAACAAAGGTGAAAAAGTTAGCAGCGCTAACAGGCTAGCATGGTAACTAACAGGCCTTTAAGAAGAAGAAAGTCCCCAAGTCTTGTGTAAGTGTATGTTCATCTATTTGTGTCCTGCGATTGGCTGCTCCAAAGCGGTCAAAGAAAAGCTTTTTTTTTTCTCAATAAACGTGTCATATGTAACGGTGGCAATGCCGCACCGTCCACTGTCCAAGAACCCCCTCGACGTCTCCAACACCCTGCACTTAAGTAATTTCCACCATATGTGGCTATTTGCTGCGCGCACACCTGCGAATCCCGTTTTTCCTCGTAAGGAACCGCTGAGCGATTCGAGCTGAGTGCCTTGCATGAACTTAAATCATCAAAGAAAATGCGGTCCGTGGCACCAACGTTGCTGACCCTCATTTTGCTGCGGAATTGCTAAAGTAGCCGTGGCGCTTCCAAGGAACCGGGAGTGAGTCAGAGGAAGGGCGATAGGAATTGAGTAATATTGGTGTGGAAGGAGTTGGCTTTAGTCATTGAGGAGTATGGACAGGCCATCCATCACCCTTGGGAGGAGTGCTGATGAAGCACGCGGGCCCCAGCAAGGTGGTTGGAAGGGGCAGATGGTGTGGGTGACTCACTCTGCTATGTGCCAGTCACCGCTATAAATCATGTCGTTGCAAAGCATGTAATATAGATTAGACATCTTTATCTTCATTTTTCACATTTTTTTTTCACCCCGCCCTCTTCCCTTTATGCCGTATGCGATTATACAGCGCGTTTCTCACGCAGCTCTGGAAAACTAGCGGAATGATGCGTTCAAACAAAAACTTAGGCATGGTTATGAGAGTGAATTTGCACGGAGGAGCAGTTCATTCGGCAAATGGCTTCCATGCGCATGGTCCGCTGTGAATTTTCGTCGGCGACCGCCGTGAAATCGGATGGCCTGACTTTTTTTACGGTAAATGCTGAATAACGGGGCGCTTACTCAACGCCGCCATTGTTCTCCGACGCGGGCAGGACAGAGATCGCTGATACATACTTGGATGGCATCGCTGGGGAAGATTTATGAAATAATAGGGGGGGCCTCTTAAAATGATGAGATCTTGTTCTCCGGACTCAGCAAATAATGGCGCACGGTGTTGAGATGTATAATTTTCTCACACTTACGCGGACTTATTTGGAAATTATTGGATTGGTACTGGCCGATCTTCCTGCTTGGCATTTTCTTGAGGGCTAATCTTCAAGGCGCTTCCTAGGAAAATTGAAGACAGCTTTAATGAAAGCAAAAGCTCGGCGAGAATCTCCGCGAGCCAAGTCGGCCCCGCCCACCTTTCGGACACACAGCGAAACAACAATTTCACGCCGTCAATCATTCAACATGTTGACTTTGACAGACAAGGAAACCCACATTCCTTGGCTAACCGACTTTCTACCACTGGCCACGAGCGGCCGTTTTTGTTGAGAAATTCTTTGCTCAGGGGTATCTTGGTGGTTTTTTGGAGTTCTTCGCTTTTCCTTGTTCATATTTTCCAAGCCTGCGTGATGATTTCAAGCCCTTTCCCTAACATCTAACATCGAAAGGGAGGGTACGCACGCCATAAAGGATTAGTTGCCTGATTTACAGAAATCCATATTTGACAATCGTTCGGAAAAATCCTGATCCAAAGCTTTAGTCGAGGCTAATACTTGGAAGAAAACAGCGTTATGTTTGGGTTTGGCTCATTTGGTGCAACTAAGTTTGGGTCGACTCCTCGCCCCATCGCCGGCGCGAAGCGGGGGCCCTCCGATGACGTGTCGCGGCTGCCGGTCGGTGCGGTGTTGGTGGCAAGGGGGACGGCCGGCCTAGCCGTGCGTCACTCCGCTCGGAGCCTTTCTGGCTGGCCGAAGGAAGGAAATGTGGCGCTGCATTTTTGGGCCATTGATAAAAACATTCATAAGTCCAAGTACCGCGCGGCCCGCAACCCGCAGCTCCTGTCCAGACTCCGCCCCTTGGCCATTTCCATTCGGTGCAAGTCATCAGAGTAGTGTAAGGACCAAAAACTAAATCTTCAATCATTCCACTGCGCAATATGACACTCACATACAATGTACATATAAACAGTTCAAAGTACATTTACAGATAGATACTTTGTAAATAAATAAAAGCGGTCATTTTATAAGTAGCTGAAAAAGTGTGGGCACCCCTCCCCTGATTTAGTGTAATGTGCCCTCCCCGAATGTTTTATTTTTTATTTTTTCAATGGGAGGGATTGAAGTTGACCACCGAATTTAGTCATCAGAAGCAGACCGTAAATTTCATCAACCGAAACCCGCTGCCCGCGTAGCCTTTTGTGTTGAAAGCATTTGCCTTCGCCACGCTGACATTTCCACACGTCAAATGATGTCAGCGCCGCAAACTGCTGTGTGAACGTGCACTTCGGAGAGGCCACTGTCACCTCTTCAGTCAGTTTTGTCAGAAAGCAAATCTTTCATGATACATCTGATGTGGACTGAAACAGGAAGTCGGTGCGGAAGCGGCAATTGTTTCACGTTAATTGCTCTTTCTTGCAGTAACGTTTAGAAGTAGAAAAACAGTCCCGATCCTGAGCCCGCAGTCTCCACTTTGCTGCAGTGTGCCTCTCAGTCGCCTCTGTAATTCACTTTTTTTTCACATTCTGACCAATGCATTTGTTGGCAGCGTGTGTTTTTTTTGCACTTTTTCGACTACGAGTAGAAAAACAGCGGTCAAGCAACCTCGCTGTGTCGTGGTCTTATGTCAACGGCGGGAGCAGCGCCTGCCTCCGGCGAACGCTATCTTACTGAGGCGAAGAAACAAAAATGACTTTGAGGTTGGCGAATCGGAGCCAGCTGCACACGCACGTTCATGCAAATGTCAGCGCATGAGTCACGCAGTCAAGAGTGCACCCTTTGAGGAATGTGCACGGAAACGTGTCCGTGGATTCTCGAGCCCTGTTTTGAATGCCAGAGCTGTCTAGACGAGAGTAGCGGGAGGAAATGGTACCTGTCCCCCACTACATGCAGTCCTGTCAAAGGGCTATCAAGAGACAAGCTGAGGTCTAGCGTTGTAACTCGGTGATTGACTGATTAGATGTATACTTTGGAGTGCGCCCCCCCCACCGTCTCCCTCCCACATTGATTCAAACGATTGAACAAGCGTCTTTTTCAAACTCGTGTTTTTTCATGTGTCACAGCTTCCTGCGTGAATGAATGCAATCATCCAAGTCCTTTGGAGTCTCTCCGGTGAATGCGATGTGTTCTAAAGGCAGCACCCCAAAAAAATGCCGCTGATGCGACTACCTCCTGTTTGATCCGAACTCCAGGATTTTTTTTTTTTCTTCATATGTCTGCTCATGTCATTGCCCGGCACTGGGCTACGTCGCTAAGTGCCGCGCGCATCCACGGTGATCAGCGCCACCCGCAGTCTGGACAAATCTTGACGATGAAGTCCCTTTACCTTTGCACGCAGACGCACAAATTCGCAACGTGGAATACAATCCGTCCCATGTCGCTGATTTTAAAAATATTCTCCCACTAATCATTATTATTATATAATAAATAATTAGATAAACTGATTGTAATACCCTCACTGAGTGTACAGCAAATGATGTCAGTAACTTGTTTCCATTTTTTTTTTACAAAGAGAAGTTACCGTCTGCGTCACGAAATGCAATAAAAGTCGTAGAAACCTACGCACCACTCACTGATTGATGCTCATCATTAGCCATTATGCACTTAGCTACATTTTTATTTATGGAAGCATCTGCTTGGTAAAATCCATTTTTTTTCTGGCTAAGTGAACGCTAAATTGTTTTGGATCAGATTGCACTGAGCAGCCAGTTGCTTTCCCATGTTGGAGTAAGTTTTCTCGACCTCTGGCCATCAGCTGATTTTTCTAAATGACCATAATGCTTAGCAAAAAAAACAAAAAATCCACAATATTTTCAACTAAATTCACATGTTTGCACACTGTTCCACTCAACAACCGTGATAATCCCCCGTGCCTCTTCGGAGATGGTCCACGGAGGGGCTGTGGCCATCTTAGCGAGGAACAATCGACCCGTCCTGTTAGAAAAGCTGAAGGTGAGAACAGTGTGTGGCATTAGGAAGTCATCTCGCCTGGACAAAACCACGAAGAAAGCGAATGTTTGAGCAGTGAAGTACAGATGCTCAGGAATGTGGAAAGGCACGGCATAGAGACAAAGGGCGGGGGAAACTACGGCCCGTGGGCGGCGAGCGCGTTTGATGCGCCCGTCGTGCAATCCCAAAATAATGATACAACTACAGAGGAGGTGCTAGTTAAAAAAGAAAAAGCTCAGAATTTGTTTGATCATCGGATCCTGTTGATTCATAACGTAGTACCGCCCTCCGGAGGTCATTTTTCGTCAAAATGCGCAGACCCTGACGTAACAAAAAAACACGTTTGGAGCCAGGCGTTAGATTCGAAGCAGACAGAGAGGGATCACCTGTTCCCACAACTGTGGCGAGAGGAACACTGACTCACAGAGATGAAGTGCAGGTGAAGATGAGGTCAGCGCAGATGGAAGTCGATCATCCCAAGTGCCGAATAAAAGCAAATGTAAAGGTGAGTTGTGATGGCATTTACGGTCTTCAAATATGATAACTCATCCCCCTTTGGCATGTAAATTGTGACTCGCCGATTCACAGCGTGCACTCTCCAGTGAGTGTGCTGGGGTGTGTAAAAGTGAAAGGACTCCATACATGAGCTGTGTTTGAATAGTTTGAGGGGGGGAAAAAATAAATAAATAAAACGTCAGCCCGCCCTGTTTCTTCCTGTGTCAAGGAAAGGGAGATAAGTCATTTGGGGCCCGGCTTCCAGCCCCGACTAAGGTCGACCGCAGTGTGTTCCAGGAGGCTGATCAGACAACAAACGATTCACTCTCACTGGAAATAATGTGAATGGATTTAATCAGTTCCAGGGTCTCTTTGTTGAGGGGTTCGGCTTGAGTCTGGTGATGGAACCCCCCCCCCCCCAAAAAAAAAAAAATGGGTGATTTCCTTTAAGATTAGGATTGACTTTTTAATGAGCAAGCCGAGCAGACAGGTTTGTACCAAACCGCGGCATCGTTTGGGCTTTGTCATCACCTTTAACCTTTTGGGATGGTAGCACCATGACCACCCCCCCCCCAAAAAAAAAATCCAGCTGATTATTTTGATGCTCACTGAGCTGAAATCCTGTGCGTGTGTTTGTGAGTCCATGTGCGGCTATGTGTGCGCCCCCATAATTTTGATCAAGGATCGTTGTCGGATTATTGTTTACTTTGGCGTATTGAACCGAGCACGAAGCGTGACCGTGTGTCTAATTTGCTCGAGTGGAGACTCAAATAGTAGTCAGCACTCAGGACAGAGATCCTACCGCCAGGTCACAGTCAAATCAATTCTCGGCTCTTTGATCCTCATAGTTTCCCTCCTTTAGTACAGTTGCTTCTCGAGTAAGTACGGTGCCCTAGTATCGTGATTCCAAATATTTTTTAAATAGAGTATATGTTTCCTCTTTCCTACAGGACTACCTTCCCCCCCTTAAATATGTCTTTGGGAGTGCTCTCGGGAGAGACCCAAATAACTGGGTCTTACTTTGACGGCCTCTAGATGGCACACCAAGTCAGGGGCGGCGTTCACCGAGCGGCCACTTGAATGAGCAGCCCTGATTTATGAGTGTCAGGTTGGGCTTTCCTCCACATTGGCACGTCAAAGCAACTTGGATACAAAAGTCGAAACTGGTCATCGGATCATACGCACGCAAGCTGTCGAACTTTTTCCTTTGCAAATGACCATAAATTGGCATTTTAGGCATCGGCCTTTGAAACCGCTTTTCAAATTGTCAATCAATTTCCAAATATGAGCTCAACGTTGATCGAACGGCGGTACGCAGGCCAATGGAGAGAAACTCCGCAGGTCTACAGCGTCCGCTTTGCAAACGCAGAGAAAACACCTCGCACTGTTAGTTTGTTTTGCAGTCAATTGCGTGTTATGTTTTGACTGCATGGGAATGATTAGCCTCTTACCTAGTCTGTAACGTCAGATGTCTGTATTTCCTCTCTCTCTCTCTCTCTCTCTCTCTCTCATGGTGAGTTCCCAAAAGGAAAAGGGAAGGTGCCAAAATCGTTTGGAAAAGTGTCTAATAAAACGCTTTAGTGGAAGGCGCCTCGTATACGTGACGAATGTGGACAAGCTTCTGGCTTCCGTCATCACCTTTGCTCAATGCCATTGTTTTGTCAGCCGCTAATTCGGTGTCCTTATATCACACTTTGGCACAGGCGACACTTTTATGTCCGCACACGTACGCATTTTTTAATACTAATTAAAAACGTATGGGCCCATTTTGTGTGTGTTACATTTGCAAGAGACTTTTTTTTTTTTTTTTTTGCTGGTCAGGAGCGACTACAAGGATTGACAGGAAGTGTGAAGCGGTCGTATGAAAATGTAGGAAAGCCGCAGTCAGTGGGGAATAACGGGCAGGAGAAAAGAGGTAGCAGAACTGGAGGCGGCTCAGGAATGATGTCATCTCACACCCGCAAATTTTCTCAGCGCAAAAACAGGACCAACCATTTGATCTTTGCGCTTTCCTCTTGCCATTTCCAGCCAGACATGCCCATGACATTTGGAACGTCTCTTCTCGTTTCCTCATGTTCCGAGCAGGTATCCCGCTCGCCTCGTTTACGTAAGCGCGGCGTCATTGCACAATTGCGTCGATAAGCCCTCATTCAAAGAGATTGAATTATGGAGAGATAACCGGCGTCCTTGAGCGCGGGTGCAGATAACAGATTGGAGTGACACAGCTGACTCTCTTTGTTTTGTTAATTAAAGATGACCTCATCGCTAAAAATGGATGCCGTGCACCTCCTCATCACGAGCCTCGCCATCAGCAGATTGCAGATCGCAGGCAGGGGGCCAAGGGGTTTCTGCATTCCCTCTCTTCCCCCCCTACACCCCCTCCCCCATTCTTTCCCATTTTTATCTCCTCACAGACACGCCGGTAGCGTTGCTTACCTTTTTCAATGCTCACTCCGTCTTACAGCCTATAGGATAGAACTTTGACAAGTCCCGCGTGGTATTCATTAGTGTTTGTTCTGGGCCAGTTACAACAGCAGCGATGAAAGAAAAATCTTTGAACGTGATGAATCCGACACATGACTTATGTTGATCGATAGCGAAACGCATTTGCGCCGGCGCAAAGCCTGATTCATTTTGCCATTCGGAACATAAATATTAGTAAGGCATCCTTCAGGATGACTTGCCGGTAATACACAAGAATATACCAGCTGGACTCTGACAGAATCTCAATTAAAGTTGGTGGAACATTGCATTTTTGTCAGAAAGTTTCGATTATATATTATTCTTTTTTTCCTTACAAAGTGCTTACTAGTTGCCCCGTACGTCAGAATGAATGAGTTGCCGTACTAAACCAAAAGCGATAAATCCTTCCTCAGTATGGACGATTGAATCGACTTCGATAAAAGTGCATGTTGACCGTATTCCAGATTCCAAATGCTCCCGAAGACTTCTTCAATCATGGCATCTTTTTAGTACCTACACCCCTAGACTGGGCCGCAAGTCAATTGGCAAATGGCAAATGGATGGGGCATTAAGTGGAAATCAATCCCACTGCAGCGGCGCTGTCTGCTATGTTAACCACTACATTACAGATGAAAACACTTTTATGGACCAAATCATTCATTCTCTAAAGCACTCGTCCTTGGTCGCGAGTGAGCCGGTGTCTATTTTCCAGCTGACTATGAGCTAGAGGGCACGCTACACCCTGGAGTGATAGCTCGCCAATCAGAGTGCCCATCTCGGAAAATAAATCTCTGAGCCAAGAGCCAAATTGATTGATAATGTGAATCGCTCAAAGTGAAACCCCGATTGTTGCAGAACGCGACACATTACGAGATCCCCATTGTCACTCTCGATCTTGTAATTGCCATTGTCCACTTTATGCAACGATGGGAACCAGACTGGCGCGAGTGGCGCACATGTTTGGAGGCGGAAGAAAAGAATACAGTCGGGAGGATAAGTGGAGCGGAATATGTATTTGCGAGCCCGCTTTTAAAAGCACAGTAATGCGAAGACCCATGATAATGACAACCAGGCCGTTGAACGATGGAGCTGTCGCGGTGCCGGCCAAAGAAGCTTGGCTGCCTTTGACGAGCAATTAATTCCTATCAGTAGTAGATTTTCACGACATATTACACAGCACGCTCAGGCAATAAACATCAACGTTTGAGCCAAGAATAAGTCCGAGTAGGATCTTGATCACGTGTGTCCCAATCGGTCTTTTGTTTGAGGTTGATTATTTTGCCCTCCCTGCGTTCCTCATGAAAATTCAAAAGGAAACAAACGGAAAATACGCAACGTTTTCCTCCAATCCCCACCCCCAGCAACGCAGGTTTTATTGCGCGTGTAAAGCCGTGCAAGGAAATACAAATAAAATCGTTTGACACACTCCTCCACAATAAATAGATAAATAAATACAGTTTATACGTGCTGGACATGCTGTTTTAAAAAACCACAAAACTGCAATTTATTGCCAATATTTAATCGGAGACCGGGTTGGGTTTTCGCTATGTTCTGTGATTTATTTTAAATGCGGGTAGTCAAACTATACTGTAAAGAACATAAATGCGTTTTTTGCTGGCATTTTTCATGAGCCAAACTGAAAGAGTTATGCCCTTTTTCGATGTATGCAAAAGGGCTATTTAGCAGAGTTTTACTTTATTTGGAAGATCTTGGGGCAGGTGTCAGACAATGTATCTCGTAGTACCGTAGTATTTCCCTGATGATCTGCAATACATCATCAACTTTAGAGTTGCCTCGGTGTATCATTGTGGCCTGTGGGGAAATAAAACAAAACCAACAATACTGTATTTTCCACACTATAAGGCGCACCTAAAAGCATAAAATTTTCTGAGAAGCTGACAGTGCGCCTTGTAATCCGAAGCGCTTTATAATGCGGAAAATGCGGTAAGACAAAAATTACTCTGCGAGATCACCATCTGCACATCTGCCAAATTTGTCCCATGACAGTTCTCGGCTTTCTTCCGTGCAACGCGAACGCTTTCACCTGACTTTCTGTAAAATATACGAGACGCACGTCAGTGGATGCAGTGCTTCGTGAAATATCTGCCATGTGCATACATGTGTTGCTTATGTTTCTTTTCTGCTCATTATTTGTAATTGGTCCTTTCCTGACTGCAGCTCCCTTTGCGCACGATGCCGTCCAACGGAGACCGACTTGTCTGAATTTCCTTTCCATCCGTTTTCTTTGCTACATCGTGTTTTGTGATGGCGGTTTGCCAGGACCTTCCTTGTCTTCTCACTACAATTGGGCTAGTCAGAGTCAGGCATTTTTTATTGTATTTTTTTCTTTACAAATATGTTTAATTTGACAGAATCACATCCTAAACTTGAGCACCCCCCCTACACATTCTCCCACTAAAACTCCCTGTGATGTGCTTTCATTTGTTCCCCTCTGCGCCTGCAAAAAAGATCCCTTGGCATGGGCTTTTTTGTAATCGCCATGTAAGCCGGAGAACATGCAAAATGGCTTTTACCGTAATGCAATTTCAGGAGCTGTAATTTTTGCCAGCTGTGTGCTGTTTTAGCTTTTTTTTTTTTTTTTTGGGTGGGGGTGGGGTATTGATAGAAAATGTTGACCACAGGCACACCATAATTTGCCTATTCCTTGGCTTTCATTTGTTTTTTGACCAAAGATTTTTTTCAATTTGACTTCTTTTAGTGGATGAGAGCCGTTGAAAGCTGCCGGTTTGGAAAGCGCTCGATGAGTTGGCACACTTGTGGGCCGTGTTCGGGTGCCAGTTAACATTGACATTGGGTTTTTCCTTCTCTTGTATACCAAATATCATTTCTTCATGCCTTTCCGGACTTTGTGCAGACTTGATGTGGAATGACAATAATCGATTGCCCTTGAACAGCGTTGTGACCGTTGAAATTATATCGTGCGTTGTAACCTTGTGGCGAGTCGACATTAGATGTTGAAAAGCTTCCCAATTGTATTTTTAAATCATCCACACTTCAGTATTGTTTCTTTCGGTGTGGCTTCAATTTAAGTCCCATTTCACGATATTGTGTGGCTGTTCCATTGCCGACTTTTCAGCGACTGTTGATTTATCTGTCGCTAGTTACAACACCACTCGCTGATGAGTTGCAGATGCCACTCTGTGTGTGAAGCAAGTAAGGCCTGGGAATTAAAGCAATGTTTTTTGTTTTATTTTATTTATTATTTTTTTCATTCGTACTGCATGTTCAAGGGAAAATGAGTTCCCCAGGATCCTCCGGAACATGGTTCACGTACATAACATTTGCACTTATCGTCACTCGGGCCGTTGTCTATATCTCATCTGATTTTGGGTGGCTGAGTTGCTAGGTACGCCCTGAACTGGTCCCAAGCCACTTTCAGAGCAAGTTTCCATCCGTCCAGCATCATTGAGAGAAAGTACTTTTCATCGTTTATCTTTCACATGTGGAGAACTGTTTGGTTGACCCTGGATCGTAGTACATACATTCCCGTAACATCACCCGCATATAAATTAATGATACATAATGGAGACACCCCAATGCAATCGCCAACAAAAATGAGATTTTATCTGTCACAAAGTGACCAAATAATACAAAGCTAAAAACATCTTGTCAAGCGGAAGAGTCAGATCTTAATTTTATATGCCACAGTGTTACGTTTTTTGTTTGTTTGTTTTTTTTTAATGTATGAGTCATCTGATTGGGACTCGGTATCAGTAAGATCCTTAAAACCAAAGACTCGGACTTAATACAAAGCACGGCCGTGCACCCGTTTTTGGATGGGCTGCTCTAGATTCGACTTTGAATCCTACAAACTCGTTTTCGATCCGCCAACATCAGGTTTCAACAAGTTTTTATTCTGTTTTGGAATAAATTAACTGGAAACGATTTGATATCCAAGATCACTTTTTGGATGCAGGATTGAGGCAGGAGGTAAAATGATCTCCATATTTGATCCTCATTTTGGTTCGCTTCTCATAAAGTGGCATTTACCGAATGCCAAAAGTACATTTCAAGTGTGGTCATGGCGGTACATGCGATACTTTCGCTTTCGACCCAGGGAATGCGCTCGTTTGGTTCTCTCAGACAGAGTTTTGGAGTCGAAGCGTAAACGGACGATCATACACTAGCCTCCTCAAAGCTTCACTGAGCGACGTGGTCAGCTCAATGAATCTGATCCCGTCGTTTTGAAAACACCGTATTGTCCTCGAGCGTTACACGACCGTTGACGGCAAACTGCATGATATAGAGCGCACGAAAAGCAGAGGGAAGACAGCCAAACCATCAATGAGCTCCATCCTGCTCGAACCAGATTGAACAGATGCCATGTGGACGGGCTTACGCAAGAGGAACATGAGTCAGTCGGCTTATCAGTGGATTTATATGGGTCAAGAGTATGTGGTAATGACGTATATTCACTTAGGCCCATCCTGAGTGGCTTTTGCTCCTGCAGACAGGCATTACTCTCATTATTGAAACGCCGATTGACATCATTCACCCTTCGCGCGGCGTCATCGACGCATTCGTCACGCTTTCTTCGCTCTCATTTTTTTTCTTCTCCCACTTCCCCCTCAGCTTTTGTTCACGTTGCGCTTGGCTGTCTTGCTCTCTTTTTGGAAACGGGCGTCCACCTGACATTCTTTTAATGAATGAATTGAGATACCGTGCACTTGATACAAGTATGGGAAAAAATGTTGTTTTAACTACAATTTCGTTCCCAATACCAAAACTGGCTTTGCTATCCAAATCCAGTTGGAATTTCTAAGAGGGTACATTCACATAATGGATGTACCGGTACTGTACTAATATCTATAATCATATGGTGCAGCAAAATATGACTAGCATGTAGTCTGAGACACAAATTCTAAAGGCCAAACCTTCGAAAGAGGAACAGCACGGGAATGCATTTTAGGAAATTCTTTTGTATACTCGTGTTTCTTTCTACAGAAAGGTCAAATCACTCATCGGTGGAGTTCTTTTCCGTCCCTTCTCGAACTTCTTTGTGGGCCCGCCGGCCAGATTAGGCTTGTGTTTACGAGTTGGCACTTGTATTATAAACTCCAACGAAGCTGCCCTTTGCCAGTGTGTAGAAAGACTTTGAAATGTAACCTTTTCGGAGCTTTTCAAGTGTTTTGATAGCTCCCACCTTTCCATCATCCCGACCAGCTCTGGAAAATAGCAATGTGGGTTTGCTCACACACCCAAAAAAAACCAAGTTGCCTGCTGATGGATTGATTATTTTCTGTTATCATACATTATACATATTATCATACGTTATACACATATACATTATGATTGATTGATTGATTTATTATGCTCGCAAAGAAGAAAGCTTATGCCTGCAATGATAAATTGATTATGCTTGCAAAGAAGTATGCTTATGCCTGCAATCATTAATTGACTACGCCTGCAATAAAGAATACCTATGCTTTTTAATCAAGATTCTTAATCATTCACATTTATAATCCTTTTATTCATTATATGCTCACCTATATACTCATGAATGCTTAGTGCACTGTGTGAAAGGTTAGAGGGAAGTTCAGGAACGCAACCACCTTTTCGAGGACGTGGTTGGAATGAGATAAGTTTTAGAGACTAAACTGAAGCAAGGTTCAACTGTGGATGGAGCCATCAACACCAGCTGCACCGGGATTGTTTTTGTAACAATGGCACACATGTACGTAATTTACACTCACATACACACACATAGTCAAACAAGTTCAGTGTGTCTCCAACAGCCCCCACCCTTTAGGTTGGACACACCTATGTAGTAGATTTCCCAATAAATAAGGTGGTGAAGGGGGAGATCGTTAGGGGTGACGTGCGGAGAACTGAAACCTAACGCTTCTCCTCGTTCCCTCCTGGTACCAGAATTGAGTCTCCTGTCTCCTCTTTGTGTTTTATTCCTGAGTGTCAAATTGGACAAACCTGACATTTTTGGGGGCTCGTCCGGGATCGCAATATACCTGACGCCTCCAGACGCTGAGTCGACGGCCAGGAAGACCGTGGCCACGGCAAAAACACCCTTTCGGGACTGGGTTTGACTCCTCGTCTGGGGCTGAGGTTGACGCGAATCCCGAGGAGAGAGGACGACTCTTGGTGAGTAGGGCGGCGGTGTCCTGTACGTACTTAAACTCCGCATTGACACTCTTTCAAGGGTTGACTGAGTGTTGCGCGCCGGGTTTTTAGAAGACAGAGGTCAGGGTGGTCTTTGAACCTGTTTCTAGTTGGAACTCTCTCAGGGCCGGTGTTGAGCCTGAGAGGGGTCCTTTGGGAAGGAACTCTTTCAAGCGTTGATTGAGTGTTTGCGCGCCGGCAAAAGACGTGGTCTTTAACGCCGTTTAAAGCCCTGAGCCATACTAGTCCCTATCAGGCATATAGACAGAGTATAGTCTTTAAAACTGTTAGGCGACGGTGTCCCTGCGCGTGCTTAAACTCCGTGTTGTAAATATTGTCTTTAGAACTGTGAGAGCGACGGTGTCCTGTACGTAGCGACTGTGTCCTGTCGTGCTTAAACTCCGTGTGTAAATAGTGTGTGTGTAGAACGGTACCTAGGTTGAATGTAATCGAATGAAATGCGCTTCATGGGTGACTGTGTAACTGTGTGAGTGGAGGTTTGCTACCTCATTCGAACAGGACATTTGGTGTGACAACTGTCTGAGGAAGCAGATGCAAGAATTTCCCGCCACTTTGGTATACTTTGGTACACTTTGGTGGTAGAAGGTTGGAAATTACCTCGGCCGGAGAAATTGTCACCCTGTTCAAGGGAAAAGTCAGCATAGTTACCCTAGGTAAACCGCTGACTCTCAAATTTGCAAAATGGGAATACAAAATAGTAAGACCGGGGATAATGATCCTAGAATGCAGTTAAAGTGTAAGGACTGGAGATTCGTAGAGAGCCAATGTCCTTCAAAGATAAAACATTTAGATTTGTGGATAAGTAAATATAATTTCGCGGGTCAGCTGAACACGCAAACATTAATGCACCTGCAGGATAATATTAGAACTATGTGCGAAAATGACAGAGAGATTATTTGTTGGAGTTGTGGGGCGAAGGCCACGTTTCCGTGGCTGTCCCAAGAGTAAATTTGTAAGTGAATGATGAGACATTCCTGCTTCTCAGCAAAAGATCGCAACTTTCCTTGTTTGCTTCGTGATGGAAGGAAGTTTCATTTTGAAGGAACACGGAAAGTGACAGTGGCTTGTTTATTTTCTGGCTTTTGCAGTGTGGGAGGTTTGCATCTATTGTGATTACCTGTAACTGTAACAATTATAATCCCTTAAGCTTCATTATTTCAACCTGCGCTACATGAAGTATGTGTAAATCAAATAAAAAGAAAAAGGTTGAGTTTGGGTGTGGTGACATAGAGAGTTTTGGATACTTATAGTGGGTGAAAGGCAAGTGAAAGTGAAAGTGAAGGGCAAGTGAAAGTGTTGATGGTGAGACGTAAGGTGAAAATGGAAGTTGAGTATGTTGAATGATAAAAGGAACAGACAGGTGAGGTTTGACACAGCGATGCTACGACAGAAGAAGTCATCATGTGTTTAGTTTGAAAAGGGCCGGAAAGTCACGAGGTGCTAAGAAAGTTGTTTGTAAGTCATAGACACGATTTTTGTTTGTGTTAAGTGGTCGTGGGTGGAAGTATGCAGGACGTTGTTAACTTTCTGGGAGGAGGTAGAATGTGTAAGTCTACAGTGAAGGCCTTGATTTGGATGATGTGTAACTGTTACATGTCTGTGGGTTTTAATTATCTTATTATTTGTTTTATGACTGCTTCTGTTACGCTGCTATTTGCCAGGATGTTCCGATTATATTACATTGTTTTGTACATTATGATCACAAGATGCACATTTCTCTTGAAACTTGAGAAGAGCCATCACGGCTCCTGATGTGGGAGAAATGATGGTCTTGTGTCATGAGATTATGTAAATTCAGTTACAACGTTGCTATCCTTGGATAGTGTTGTGCTTTCCTCATTATGAAATTTAAATTTAATGACTAGTTGAAGAGTTGAAGCTATGAACTACCAATCATAACGTCGAACATACAAATTCATGTTGGTTTGAGTCATGAAAAAAATGTAAGATTTTAAGCCATGTCTCATTTGTGCATACACAGGCTGGATTTCTAATTTCGTTCGTCACAAGAGCAAAATCTTCCAGCTTTAGTCAATGTTTATGTTTCAAGTTCACGTGTGGAGAATTTAGAATTGGCTTCATTAACTTAGAAGGACTGCACGTTTTAAGGTCAGCAGTGGCATTTTTGAAAATCACAAACCCTAGGTGGTGTTTACCAAAGACAGTTGCGGCGTAGATAAGCCACTTGGCAGCCTTGAACAGTGTATGGTGCGAACTCTGCATGCTGGAAGAGTGCAAGAAAAAAAGCCCCAAAA
The DNA here is from genome assembly GCA_026261675.1 of Hippocampus mohnikei. Classification (NCBI taxonomy): domain Eukaryota; kingdom Metazoa; phylum Chordata; class Actinopteri; order Syngnathiformes; family Syngnathidae; genus Hippocampus; species Hippocampus mohnikei. The sequence continues at coordinate 5,335,530 of JAKGUB010000344.1, forward strand.
AGAAACAAGTGAATGAGCTGCTGCACACTAACATTAAGTTTTTTGTTGCCTGCTAGGCTTTTATTAGGCATGGCTATGTTGTCATGTCGATCCCATTTAACACTGGAAAAATGCACGGTACTTGACCCTACTGCTTTATTACTGCTTCCTGATGGGTGTTTGTTTGTTTGTTTGTTTGTTGGGCGTATAAACTGGCAATAGTGATTTGAGAGGTTGTAGGAGGTAGTACAACAAACCTTTCTAGTCCTACCCCTCGTTCTTTGTGTGTTTTAATTTGTTTGATATTAATATTGCAATAACATGCATGGCAGGCTGATTGGACACTCTAAATCGTCCCTAGGTGTGAGCATGGGCTTGGATGGTTGTACGTGTCCGTGGTTGTACGTGTCTGTGTGTACCCTGTAATTGGTTGGCAACCAGTTCAGGGTGTCCCCCACCTACTGCCCGAAGATGGCTGGGATAGGCTCCAGCAAAACCCCCGTGACCCTTGTGAGGATGAAGCGAATCGGAAAATGAATGATTGAATGAATTAATTAATATAGTGATGGGTCATTTATTGTGTATATCTCGGTTTGACGGGCGAAGGAAGAAATCTAGATATAAACAAACGCATTTCCCCTTGTGCGGGCTATACTTAAGTAGGTCCATACAACTTTCGGTCTGTACACATACTGTTTGAGCAAATACGCTGGCATATTTATACATCACTTTTCTCTCTGTCTCAAAGTTGGTGCTCCATTACATTATGACATCGCATCAGTTTATTGGCTTAACACTGATTTATCTAGTTACTTTGCGGTTTGCTTTTGGACCTGTTTTTGAACACAGCAGGTTGGTCACACATTTTCTGGTCAACATGATGGCCAACATGATTGTTAGGATTTGGCTTAAGAGTAACATAAAAATACATACGGTGTATCTATGTGTATATGGTATTTCAACAACGAGGAGTGTGAGGGAAAAGTGGTTAGGATGTCCGTGTTTTATGTTATGTGTTGTGTTTATTGTTTTACTTTATATTGACTATTTTGTGGGGCGCTTTGTTAAGGCTGCGGCTGTTGTGAAAGCGCCTTACAAATTAGGGTATATTGTATTGTGCGTGACGTATTGGTAGAGCAGTTTGACGAATGCTGTTCGTTATTGCGTCGAGTTGTGATATTTATGTGCGTGGCACACGCGGCAGCGGAGCAGCAAAAGGTGCTTCTGCCTTGTTTATTTCTTTGTTTTACTTTTTTGAGAGGGGGGACTTGCTGACTATCAGCAACGTGATAACGTTTTAGTTTAAGTTCACTGGGTTTGGTTGAGGCTTTTCCAAAACGGGTCGGAAATTTATGGAAATGGAACATATTTTGTGAACAGGTTAATTGATCAAACGGAACGCATGTTTCACATTTTATTTGAGACACTATTGCTCCCGCCATCCAGTCTGCGGGATTGGTAGCAAGTATGAAATTATATGGTTAAAATTCAATTAAAGAATTTGAATTGAAATGGAATTGATTTATGTTATATTACTATTACGAAAATTGTGTCTCTTTCTTTGTTTGAAATATTGTTTGGGAGACCATGTAAATTATTGATATTTTCTACAAAATTGTGTACTTGTGTAAGCTAATTCGGTTGAAAATATGCGAGAGAGTTTAGAAAAAACAATGAATTGAGATTGCCGTAGGACGATTGTGCTTTTTCACAGCAGGACAAAATGATGGTTCCAGCAGACATGGCTCTGATTCGAAAACATGAAAAAAGAAACATTGTACTTCTTTGAAGGGTTGCTGACCACACCGATTGACGGACATTGTAAAAAGGTCATCTCGATAGAAACATCCACCGAGAAAGGTGAGCGAAGTCCGGTGACGCGATGGGCACAGTATTTTAGTTACTGGGAACATCAAACGGCCGGCGGAAGAGGTTTCAAGACACCTTTGCACTCATTTGGGGAGTGTTTCTGTCGACATGCTGAGTATCAGTGGTAGCATGTCATTCCTGTTATATGATCACACTAACATGTGAAAAACTGTTGTCTCTTTCTTTTATGGTATTTGTGCTCTCCTTTAGCACATGTGAGAGGGGATGTATTTTTTAATAATAACCTACATTTTGCTAATAGATCTAGACCAGGGGTGTCAAACTCGTTTTTTGTCACTGGACGCTTTGGGGTTACACATTCCTTCGGTGGGCCGGTACGATGGTGAAATTTGATGAAAAGGTTATATGTTATTAATTGCACAACTCAACTCAACTGTGTTTATAGAGCAACTTAAATCAACCATCGCTGTATACAAAGTGATGTACATGGAGTGAATATCAGAAATAATACAATGCTGAAATTATTGATTAATAACATCATATGAATGAATTGCCAATTCTGAAACCAGTCATATTTTGTTCAATTATTGTCTGAGTGAGTGTTAGCAGGTAACAAAATTATCACAAAATCTCGACATTTGTCGTATATAAAAATTTGACATTTCGGTACAAATTTTAGCAGGGTTCATGGAAGTTGATGCGCGTGAATTGTTTTCGCGGGCCACATAAATGTATGTGGGGTTTCGACTTTGACACCAGTGATCTAGATGATCTTGGGAAAAGAAAAAAGAAAAAACACATTTTGGCACAAATTGTTGGATACATTTTGTTTTGGAGGCAAAAGTGTTTTATTTATAATCAATCTAATCGATCTCATTATGAAAATAAATTATATATATGTTCTGGGCAAAGGGCAAACGCAACAAGGGTAATAAAAAAGAGCATAACTTGTTTTATTCGGTTTTGTTTTGGAGGTTGAAGTGATTATGTATTGTGCTCCTTGGTTGATGTTGCTGGAATGAATTTGAATTTATTACTGTTTACTGATTTATTTCTAGTTCAAATGGTGTATTAATTTGATCATAAAGGTTCAAATACGGATTTTAAATACATTTTTGGGGTAATTTTATGCGTTGAGGATCTTTTCTTTTATGGTAAAAGGAAAATAGAAAACAACACGACATTAATATAGTTATTCTTTGCTGAAAGTTGAACTATATTTCTTTCTGTTGTTCTTTTATTTTATGTTAATGTGGATACGATGAAATGTAGTAATGTACGTCGAACAAATTTTATTGGCAAATGATGATTATCGAGGCGGAGGGTTTTTCTTTTTCTTTGCGAAAAATCATGAAAGAGCTCTGCTTTAAGGGTTGTCACAGGTGTTTGCGCATTGGTGTCACTGCTTTATCAATGACTATGTTTCTGTCCACAGGAGAGGATATTTGAGATTCCACCTACGTTGGTGTAATTGGAGTTCCTCGTGGCGTACCAGATGAGTATAAATTGGTTAACCAGGTTGCTGCACGGTGAGAGTCCATTTTTATAAACGTGCTGACGGGATCTGCTACCTCCACTACATTGTCCAGAAGCTTGCAAATTGTACTGAGGAAGCCTCTTTGGCAATTGGAAGTAAAACAATTGACAGTCAGCTCTCTGATGGTGCTCCGGGACCGCATAGCGGTCAATGTGCTCTTGGTTGAGGCCAATCGAGCGTGTGCGGCATGTGGTGAGCGGTGCTGTTCAACCACGCCGGAGGGCCCGCACACTGAACCGGATCGCTCCGGCGTGACCACGCCCTTGTCATCAGAGTTATGGAGTGAGACCTTTGTCACGTAAAATACTGGTGTGTTATGTTTTAATCTCTGAAATTATTTTTCCTCAGCTATCTCGACATTGTGTGGATGTTGCTGAGGTCCCTGTATCAAAGCTCTGCTTATCCAATTTATCACTACGGTTATGGTACCCACGACGTCTAAAGTGAATGGAATTTACCCTCTGCTGTTACTTTTGGATGGCAGTGATTCTGATGTGGAAAACAACTCGGGTTGTTGTGACTTGTGTGACTTGTTTTCATTTTGATATCAGGATGTTGTGGACGATGTTTACCATCTTTTCCTGGGTTCTGTTTCGGATTGTTTTTGATCTGGTTGTTACCTCTATCTTTTGACCCCTGGGTCTACCTATTTTGCATGTACATGTCTCCGCTGAATAAAGTCCGTTAGGAAGGTTCTGTGTGACGATGTGGGCAAATGTAGGATAAACAGGGGAATGATGGATTGATTATTTTCTGTTATCATACATTATACATATTATCATACGTTATACACATATACATTATGATTGATTGATTGATTTATTATGCTCGCAAAGAAGAAAGCTTATGCCTGCAATGATAAATTGATTATGCTTGCAAAGAAGTATGCTTATGCCTGCAATCATTAATTGACTACGCCTGCAATAAAGAATACCTATGCTTTTTAATCAAGATTCTTAATCATTCACATTTATAATCCTTTTATTCATTATATGCTCACCTATATACTCATGAATGCTTAGTGCACTGTGTGAAAGGTTAGAGGAAGTTCAGGAGCATAACCACCTTTTCGAGGACGTGGTTGGAATGAGATAAGTTTTAGAGACTAAACTGAAGCAAGGTTCAACTGTGGATGGAGCCATCAACACCAGCTGCACCGGGATTGTTTTGTAACAATGGCACACATGTACGTAATTTACACTCACATACACACACATAGTCAAACAAGTTCAGTGTGTCTCCAACAGCCCCCACCCTTTAGGTTGGACACACCTATGTAGTAGATTTCCCAATAAATAAGGTGGTGAAGGGGGAGATCGTTAGGGGTGACGTGCGGAGAACTGAAACCTAACGCTTCTCCTCGTTCCCTCCTGGTACCAGAATTGAGTCTCCTGTCTCCTCTTTGTGTTTTATTCCTGAGTGTCAAATTGGACAAACCTGACACCTGCCGTCATTATTATATGACCAGCAAAAGTCAGCATGGTTGCAAATGATTACCATTCAGTTATATGTGTCTGTTTTTAAAAATGGATACAGTGAATACTTACAACCATGCCTCAATATTATTCAGAAGCAGGCCACATTTGTTTGAATTGGTTTTTCAGTATTTCATATCGTGGATACCTCACTGAAGAAAATGTCTCTGAATCTTTCTTGCAGGGACTCTACTTCATTTTTACTAACCTTCTGTCCGATTCCATCTCCCCTCCCAGGCGAAGTGCTGAGCTTGTTGGATGATCTCTTCTCGGGTTTGGGGTCACCCTGCGTTGTGCCCGGTAAGAGGAGTGGCGAGCATCCCCACGCGCTGCTTTATTCCGTGGTTTTCAAGTGCCTGGAGCCGGACAGTCTCTACAAGTAAGTTGGATGAAAAACGAATTATCCTGTTTTGGTGTTTTCAATTTTTGGTGTTTGGTCGTGTGTGTGTGTGTGTGTGAGTGGAAATTATTCACTCGGTTCTTTTGAAAGAGTTTGAGAGCAGTATGGACCAAGGTGATCCTGACCAGGTCCTGGCGATGCTTCAGTCAACTCACTTGCCATGTTGAACAAATCCAAATTCTGGGAGGTGTTTACGATGTTCTTCTACCGTTAGCCAAGAGTTTTTTTGATACAGGCTTCGCCTCCAGCTGCTAAAAAGGTTGGGCAACTCTAAAGTAACTATTTTCAAAGAAAAACATCTTCATCCAGGCTCGGTAAACGTGAACGAGATGGATATTTGAGAGGGATGCTGCAGAGTTCTGGTGCAATAATCCAAAAAGAGAGGAGCACGGCTGGAGGAGGCCGCGCAGACGTTTGGCGAGCAAAACGGACAGTGAAGATCTTCGGCAACTCTTTCGCCCGGTCTCCGGTTTGCCAAAGCAAACGTCTGAAGGAGATCAGAGCAAACTGGACACGCTTCAGTTTGACTCCCCTCTGTACCTCCGAGGTAGTCATAAATAGAAGGGTGGAACTGTCTCTTATCGCCGTCTGAGCGGTATTTCATCAGATCCCTACGAACGGCGGGGTTTCTCAGGCCTTATGCGGGCTAAGCCGTGAACTCCAAAAGCAACAACCTCGCTCGAGCATCCGACTGTGAACGCCACTCGATACTGAAACAAGAACGGACACCATCATCTTTGTGGTCGTATTGAATATTCTGCAACGATGTGCTGCCGGGGGACAATGGTAGGGGCGTCTGGGAAATGATGGAGGAATCTGCTATGCGCTCACTGAATGCCAAGATTGCAAAACATCCATCACTGAGAGTTCTTCGTGGACTCAAGTCAACGAGGGCGGCATCGTGGCAGCGATGTGATTAGCCGTGGGGTGGACTGGAAACTCTTCGAGGGTGTTCCTAGCCTCTCGCCAAATGTCAAACTTTGTATCGAGTTGTGGTTTCTTTTTTTCCCTTGGATTCATTGCAACACGCAGTTTAAGTGTATAGGAAGGGGGACGTCCAGTCGAGTGTCAACAGGCGCTCGCCCTTCTCGCCTCGAGTAGACATCGTCCACGTGTGGTTGTTGTGGCTCTCACCGGAAGCGTTGATTCTTTTGTTTGGTGGCCTTGGTCTGTTTTGAGAAGCTGAGATGCAAATAACTGATTTGAATCGGCTGGAACGGCGTCGTCTTAAATGGTAGCGTGTGCACGGCCGTAGGTGCCAAAACATGACATCAAAGTCATACAGTTGGGGAAGAAAATTCATGTAGAAATACAAAACCCGAATTTCAAACCCCACCATTTTTCCCATGACCCTCGTGAGGATCGGCGGATTCGAAAACGGATGGACGGATGGATTTTGGCTTCATGACTTTCCCAAATGTCAGTAGATGGGAATATTTGGGGAACGACCGTTGGGTTAATCGAAAGAAATCTGCCTTCTACTTACGTGAACTTACAAAACGGGGTTAGTTTCAAACTGCCCGGTTATCTTTGTTTACGCATTCTTCACAGCATTGTTGCGGCCTGATAAGGGCCAAATTTACGTCGAAATTACGTCTGAGGGCACATGTGTGTGCAGCAAAACGCACTTGTCTCAATCAAGTAGCCAGATCAAACCTCCACTGGAATTGGTGTCAGACTTGATCGCGACCGAGGCTGCTGCGGCAGCAGACTTTGGTTTGCCATCACACTTATTTTCTCATAACACTAAAGAGTCGGTTTTGTTGAAGTCATTTGATCCGGCCATCAAAATTAACGAATTAAATGGTTGCGAAACATGCATCACTTTTGCATCGGAAGTTCGAAACCCGAACCTCTGCAAACATTTTCAAAACTGCACACTGCAAGTCATTAGCAAGAAGGAAAATCATTTCCAAACCAACAACAACGGTTGCCCAGTAAAAGTGCTCAATGGAGTCAATTCTGATCCATTTGGATCTCTAATCCGCCTGCGGTGACAATGAAGATGAACACAAAGCTGTCGATGCCGGCAGCCTGTGGAACTCATTATATGACCCATCGTTTATTATTTTCACAAGTCAGAAAGCTTCTTGACTCATGAATCATTCATCCTCCCAAAATGTGTCATTGATTGATGGCTTTGTATACCTCCCATTTGTTTTTTGACTGCGTGCATTGTTGGACAATGTCCTCATCTCCTGCAAACTGCCCAACATCTTCCTGATTGCTCCTCAGCTGCTTCTAATTGTCTACCAAAGTGAGTCTCCAGACCAGACAGTCCATTTGTTGGAATTCCTTTGCCACCCCATCCATCTTATTGTTGGCCTGTGTGAGCCGCCCCCGTGTCCTTTTGTTTCTCCACTCCTGGTCTGTCAACTGTATAGCACGGATACGATACAAAAAGAGCTAAATATGTTTTTTGGGGGCGGGGGGTTTTGTTACCTGCTTTGGATTGGTAAAAAGCCCCAAACAAGTTCGCATGATATAGCGTTTGAAGGGACCGACCGCGTCAAATATTCTGTGCCAGTTGTTGCACAAGAGGACTCACCCTCCACCTAGCAAAAAAAAAATAAAAAGGTCAGATGTTAGTTCTTAAATGACAGAAACAATGTTTCCAAGGAATGACTCATGAGCATTTGGAGGATAGCGTTCATTATCTGTTGTCCACGCTCTCTCTTTCTCCTGGGCAGTACATCAACTCTCTTGTGCCTTCATTTCCTGATGCCTCCTGTTTCCTTTTCTACCCCGTCCAAAACGTAATGAGCGGATGGCCACGTCAAACAGTTGTCGAAAAAAGTTAGCAGGTATTGCCCGTCCCTCGCACCGTCGGGTCAGATTCCGAGCGCAGGCCCCGGTTTTCTATGGCAAAGGAGTGAAATTCATTGAAGAAAACGAACACGGCGCAACTATACTCTCTGCTCAATCTAAATTTTTGCACTGTGGATTTTGAAGATGCTGTCACTGTTATTTTGGGCTGCGATGCTGCTGCTGATCTGCAAGATTTGAGGATTTCCAAGCAGTCAGATATTCTAAGCTGCCACAAATTCTTGCGGCTGTGAGAAACAATTCTACGCAGCTCGGATTGATTTGTGGGCTGGCTCGACTGATATGCGTCCAAACTGCTGATGTCATGGAAAAGGCGTCCCCTTCTTGCCCCGGCGTCCCACCCGCGTGCCAAAAATACTGCCCTAATTGATCCTCTCTCCCTTGCTGTCACTTTTGTGCCAGGCATCCTCTCCCGTCGGGCTTTCTTGTCCTGTCATCTCTTGCTCGGACATACCTCGACTGTCTCGTTAGATTACGGGGAAACTGCTCACTTTAATGGCATTTGCACGCTAATCCGACATTTGTCTGCCTTGTTGCTTGCTGAGCTTTCACCTAACTACGGCGCAAGGTCACAACCAGCCAGATGCCAGACCAGTGTGTGTGTGTGTGTGTGTGTGTGTGTGTGTGTGTGTGTGTGTGTGTGTGCGTGTGCGTGCGCGCTCTTGCGTGCGATTTTTATTATTCTACCCGTGGGGTCTAACAGGGCTGCTGGTGTGTCGTGGCATCTTAAGGTCATACCTGTGTGTCCTGGCATGTGTGTGTTAGGTAAATGACTTATACCTGTGGGATCTGACAGCTTCGCGGGGACCGAAAGTGTTGCACCAGACAAGCCGCCTCTTTAAAGTGTGTGCGTGTGTGTGTGTGTGTGTGTGTGTGTGTGTGTGTGTGTGTGTGTGTTTTCCTGACTTTGCTCTTTTTCAAGGACACATTTGGCAGTAAAGAGCGGCTAGTTTGCAGGGGAGCTTGTTAAATCGGGGACAAAGGCCAAGTCCGCTGTTAGTGAGGAAACGGCTGCCTTTTGGGGTCAAGGTTAGAGTTCGTTTGTAGTCGCCTGTGATTATGTTTATGTCTATTCCGTCTATGTAACATACCCCCTGAAAAATTGTGTGTGTGTATGGGGGGTCAAGTGAGGGTGGGTGACCACCGAGGTTTGTGTGTGTCTTGCCAATTTTCATACTTGTTTGACATTCTCGTAGAAGGCCAGACCAAGTTTTGGCTTCTTTGTGCTCCCAGGCGATCTTTATCATCATCGAACACCCTGTTTATTCGACCGCCTGTGCCGCCTCTCGATGCATCTCAAGAATGAAACCGGAGCCGGCTGCCAAAAACAAGTTCCTTCTCGGTGATACGCGAATGAAGCTCAAAAATGTTTCCCCTCCATTTCCACAAAATATGTTAATGTCTTTGCACAATGAGCAGTTATC